>OY744533.1:56376307-56651307 GCA_963556195.1 Sepiola atlantica | reverse complement strand
ATTAATAAATGCTACATTCTGTGATATTTACGCATCGGTCAGAAAGTTGCATGTTCCAGTGTTAGAATAATAGTAATTTTATTTCACAGTCCATGTATTAAATATATATCCTAAACATATCTATCATCAGAATGAAGAATAGACGAAACTAAAAATAAATACAATTAGCACATTTATTTACAGTTGATATTTATGAAGAACAGCAACGTAACGCCAGACAAAACATAAACAACTTTAGTTTTTATGCTACCTTTTAATATAGGGATATTAATATGAGGACAACCCAGATATTCTTCATTCTGCAGCACCCTCATGGGAGAAATCTCGCGGCTGTGAATTTTCAATACATTCTTGAGCCTTTTCAGGTAAGACCAAAAAGGAACAACTTAGCCGTGCCCAGAACCGGTGAACATCCAAGATTGCTTCTCTATACTAACATCAAAACGTCTACTATATTCTGAAATCATTAATATACTTTTCTTGCCTGAAATATGTCTACAAAGTTTAGGTTGAGAGGGTCGGAGATTACATCGTCCGAAACGTTGTGAATATAACAATGAAGACGAAAATAGTAGTTCGAAAAATTGAAATAATACAAATAGGAAATTTATTAAAAATATTTGTGATAAAGGATGGAAAAGCTTTTAGTCTTATCACAGAAGTTGCGTGCAGACAGTGTGGTGAACCTCGGGCATCCAAATTAGGCGGGGGGAGGCATTCAATTATATTTAAACTATCTCCCTTTCTCATAATATTTCTCAGTACTAGGACTTATATTTGAGTCTTTGAGGCATACAATCAGAGCATTATCACGCCACTGCATTACAGCATGTAAAATGCTGTTAATGGGGAAGGTTAAAACCATAGCTGGAACAAATGCAAAAAAATGGTTAGAAGTGAGAGAATTATGGCACCGGTCCCGAAAAAGAATAGGCAAATTAGGATTTGCATGCACTTCAAATGCTCGAAATGAAGGTGCAGAATGGGAATGATATATTATCCTGAAACTTGACAACACCCGATAAGTTAATGTAGAATTTGCAGTAGGCTTGATGCCATTTCAGGATTCTGGCACATTCCACTGTAGAATATCATTATTTGGTCAATATTTGGGAAATGATATATTATACGGAAACTTTACTACATCCCACAACCATTTGCATTATTTGTATTATTCGGACTACTATTCAGATTTTGATTTGTTGATGTAACCTCTGACCTTCTTCAGGTGCATCTTTTTGAACTTGGGAATTTTTATGTCAAACTCTGGAACCTTTACAGAATTTTCAACTGAAACCTTTATTGAATCCACTACTTCTACTACGACTTTTCACGAGAAATTAAGATTAGAAATTAAGTTGACGTGTTCACGGAAGTGACGTCATGAACAGGAAGTCGAGATAGAGAACATGGCAAAAAAGCTAGCTTTAATGTGTTGAACAGGACAAACTTGTTTTTAGAGATCATTTCCCACTCTGTTGGGGTTGGGGGGGGGCTAGGAAAAATGTAATACTACTATATACTGTAAAGATGGTAAGAGAAATTTATTTTTTCCTTTAGTCTTCATATTCTATAAGTGATGTTTTTGACAAAGGGGGAAGAATTGCTGTTTTGGGGGTCGGAATCTATCCATCTAACACTTATCATTTGCTAGTTTTTGACCTTGTAGTAGTGTTTTTATTTTTTAGCTCCTTACATCAAGTGGCTTCATGCCTTGTCTGGAGCGATTTCTATAAAAAGAAAAAGAAATTAAAAAAAAAATTAAAATTCAGTATGTGTGTGGTTCTTATTCTATCTAAAAATGAATAACTTAGAAACAACCACGTCCACTATTACAGATGCTGCAAACAATAAAGAAAAGAAAGATACAGATCAATGCTATAGACGAAACAATAATCTACACACATCACTACTAGGACTATGCCTGCTACAAAGAAAAGAAATAGAGAGACAGATAAACTCTACACACCGTTCTTCATTAATCCTGCTGTTGCTACTTATCAACAACACACAGCTGGTTACGTACGAATCTACACGCTTCATGACTATGACTGTTACGATAAATAGAAAGAGATAGACAGAGCAACTCTACACACCGTGACCACTATGACTATTATTGCTGCTACTTTTTGTAAACAACAAGACATTTGCTATAAGGGACATACCAGCCATTTGTTGCAATCTAAGAATTGGCAGAAAATTGAGTTTTACAGTCACGTAGGTTTGAACTGTACTACATCCATGCATTTGATTAGCTAATTGTATTATCTAGTTATTTCATATCAGGAAGTTACGTATTATAAAATAAGAATATGTTTATATTGTATTTTGTTTTATTATCAACACACGTGTTGAATCTCCATCTCCGACACGAGTGCCGTATTGAATCTGTGGTTTTCTTGAGAACACACGAAATAAACAGGAAAATAGACAATGATGAAGAAATCGCAATGATAAAGAGACGGATGAATTTACACAAATATATACATACATTTAATTGTCACAGAGAAGGTTTATCAAAGACAAATGTAAGATCGACATAATAAAACATGATACATAAAAGGAAGTTCAAACAACAGACGTAATTATTAAAGGTAGTTCCATGTAAATGTTGTGAAAACAATCGAAATAAACATGTATTGCCAGGGGTAAACACATTTTAGAGAATGCATGGGATATGTAAAGTAAATACGACTTACTTTGTACTATCTGAAAACTATTCCCGATACGAATGCTGTGATCAGTAAAAAAAGGGCTAGGTGAGATGACTAAAAGGTCCAGAGTTTAATATTTATTCATGAACGATACTTGCGGCATGTAAATAGGACATATGACGTCGTTTCATCAGTCATGAAAACTATGTCAAAATGTAAAGCTGAGGTAGAACACGTCCACAAAGTTTTAAGCCTAAGCCAGAAACATACCAAGCTTTGATTTCGAATTCTGCACATGTGTGAGTTTTAGTTTGCACTTTAAACTGGAAGAGTTCATTCTAGCTTGTTGCCAGAAAAGATAACTTGACTATGGTTCAAGAGACGTAACTCGAGATATACTGAGCTAAGATTATTATTATTATTATTATTATTATTATTATTATTATTATTATTATTATTATTATTATTATTATTATTATTTGTACTCACTAGGAGTTCTCACACAGATCATCGTCAGTGATTGCTCACCGACAACAACCAGTGGAGTCTGAGTGACAACAAGCCTCCCCAGATTTCCAGTATTTTCCACCTCTTTTCGATAACGATGCGGTATTGCAACAACCTCTTACCATTGATTTCTCGCTGGTAAGGACCATTGGTCTTCTCTGGGATTTGAGTGGCAATAAGCCTGCCCAAGGTCCCAGCATTCTCTGCACTTTTCCAGTGGAGGTCTGGTTAATTATTATTATTATTATTATTATTATTATTATTATTATTATTATTATTATTAGCTGGACCCGTGGAAATTCCATAGTTGTATTATTCATCTGTCGTATATTGCTGCTGTGCTTAAAAATATTTCTATTCTATGACCCCACGATATTATTGTGCCACCTTTGTAAAAACTGAAACATATTTACCTAAGAACACTGGTAAATTTTATTTTAGAATATGTTTGGTAATGGAGGGTTTGTGGCATATTTTCATTTTTTAGATGTCCACTGCAAACATAGACTCCACGGTATTATTGTACTATCTTTAGACAGATCATATACTCCACTTTGATCCTAGCCCAAAGTTCAAGAATATGCAGTTTCGTTCGAGTTTCATGTTTGACACAACAGCAATATGAGATGAAATTTTAAAAAATGACTTTTTTTTGCATTGCATCTTCGGCGATCGGGCGATCCCATATTTTAAAAAAGGTGTGGAGGGTTATAACTTATGTACGAACATGAAATTGCTTTGGCGTATTATTATATAGATTATTATCATTATTTAATTTTTATTGCTGTGTATGATCACATCAGATTTAACTAAGAGTGATTATTAAAGTTCATAAGATAATTTGAAAGATACTCACTGTAAACTTTGATTGGTATTTGGACATAAGCAGAACTGACTGAATTTATGGCTTCAATTGTGGCAATGTATTTGCCAGGTTGAGTATACACATGACTGACATTCTGGTCCCATGTCAACAGAGGGAGGCGGAATTCCTTTAAAAACAAAATAAAAATTTAAAAAATTATTCTGGATTTTAAAATTAAGACAATAAAAAGAATTACAAATAAAAAGAATTACAAATAAAAAGAATTATAAATGGAATTATATAACAAAGTAAAGTCATTCAGATTCTCGATGCGTTCATCGATGCGTTCCTTCTTATAAAATCAATATTTCATTATGAATAACAATTTTATTTTGTTGAACATTGGCCCATGTTGTTAAGACCAATAAAATGCAATTTGAGTTAATTCTTTCCAGAAAATAATTTATCCGGTCAGATTTATTTTTGTATAGTAACCATTTAAAAAAAAAAGGATGTTAACTCTGTATTAGTCCATTATAGACTTACTTCTATTTGGATGAGGAAAATATTTAAAAAAAAAAAAAGAAGGGACCTAACTCTGTATCGTCTATTATATACTTATTTCTATTTGGAAGAGAAAAATAATATTTTTGAAAAAAAAAAAGAAGGGACCTAACTCTGTATTCGTCCATTAAAGACTTATTTCTATTTGAAAAATAAAAATAATATTTTTTGCAAAAAAAAGAAGGTATCTAACCCTGTATTCGTCCATTACAGACTTATTTCTATTTGAAACAGAAAATAAATATTATTGAAAAAAGAAACGACCTAATTCTGTATTCGCCCATTACAGACTTCCCTTTCTTTGGAAAAAAATAGTAAAAAAACACATAGTTAAAAAAACAAAAAGAAACAAATTGCAAGCAAATACATCTTCGGGCAACGCCGAATAGGAACAGATAATATTTAATATACCGATTTAAAAATAAAAAAAATCTTATTATTATTAATAAACCTAAACAGATCATAGTAAATATATTATTTCAAAAAGTGATAAATGCATTAACGTATATATAGACGCTCAAAGATTTAGATGAAAAAAGAAATAATCATATTAGATACATTTTTTGAACTCTCATAAATCACTATGATATTATTATTATTATTATTATTATTGTTATTATTATTATTATTATTATTATTATTATTATTATTATTATTATTATTATTATTATTATTTCATGGTAGTCTCAACTTTGGGATGTTTTTAGTTAGATTTTTCTTTTTTGAACATCAAGTCAATTCCCTTAACTTTAGACATTCAAGCTGTACCTTAACACTTTTACCGTTCCTAACAGGCAAGCCTTTTGCAGAATTTATTATTTCGTGTTCTTTCTCCTGCACTATGGTATCAAAGGGACAGGCTATATAAATCATTAACCAAGTTCTCTTGTTTTTGTTTAGAAAGATTAAGTCGGGTTTGGAATGTTCAAGAACCTTATCAGTTTGTATGCGCATGTACCAAAGAAGTTTGACATTGTAGTTCTCCTGTACCACTTCTGGCTTATACTCCTACCACTTCTTATTGTGGTCCAATTCATAAAGTTTGTATATATTCCAGTGTAGTATCTGAGCGAGTTCGTTGTGTCTCCATTTTTTATACTGATGTTGTGCTAGCATAGGGCATTCAGATACAATATGCGCTAAGGTTTTTTCCCTTTCATTACACAATCGGCATATCGGTGATTCTTCAGTTTTGTCAATTATTATTATTATTATTATTATTATTATTATTATTATTATTATTATTATTATTATTATTATTATTATTATTATTATTATTATGTACTCACTGGGAGTTCTCACACAGGTCATTATCAGTGATTTCTCTGGAGTCTGAGTGACAACAAGTCTCCCCAGATTTCCAGTATTCTTCATCTCTTTCGATAACCATTGTAAATGACTTTGCGTTATTGCAACAACCACTTACTATTGATTTCTCGCTTGCCACGGCCATTGATCCTCTCTGGGATTTGGGTGGCAGTAAGCCTCCTCAAGGTCCCAGTATTCTCTGCACTCTACCAGTGGAGGTCTGGTTAGTACTCTCCCTCCTCGGTCTTTCCATCATCCTTGATCCTTCACGACTATTTTGTGTGCCATCACATTATTTTTTTTTTGAGAGGGGAGGGGGGTGACGGGGGGTGACAGTTTATGAATTTTTTTGCAGTTTCAGTTCCCTTGGGTTCATGTGGTGGTGTTCTTCATATGTTTTTTAAAAATTTATATTGTAACTTCCGTGTGACATGTTAGCGTTTGCAGTTTATGTGGGTTTATTTCCGCATTCGAAGATTTTCCATAATATTTCAGATGTTTTCATTATTATTATTATTATTATTATTATTATTATTATTATTATTATTATTATTATTATTATTATTATTTGTTTTAAACAATGATAGTAAAAAAGTTATTTTTTTAAATACTGATAATAATCCTTACTCGAATATAAAAACTACAAAAGACAGTAGCTCAAAATTTACGAAAAATTCTGCAAATGACATAGATAACAATAGACAAATAGAGTCTCCCTATTTGGGGAGCTGGATTTCCCCACATTAAAAACCGACCGTGTGTCTAACTCTGCCCGTGACATTCATACTAAGCATATTTTTTCCAAATTCGAATAAGTTTAGAGCTAATAGTTTTAATATCGGCATTTGTTGATTCTAAAATGTTTTTGTGTACAGTTTAACAAACTCCTTTTAAACAAATATGAAAATAAAACTCATAAAGGATATTATTTCGATTATTCAGACTGAATATTCGGAATGAATGCCAGCCGAAAGATGAGGAACACTATGGGAGTATGAATTATTTGGATTATTCAGAATAGCGTTCTCATCTTGGATGCCATTGTCACAACGTTTTGGCCGATGTAACCTCAAACTTTCTTCAGGTGGTTCTTTTCGAACTCGGAAATCTGTATGGAATTTCGAACGGAACACTTTATTTAATCCACAGGAATAGCTTGCTCTTGTTCGGTCAGCCATGACCAGGTAGAAGTCTTAAGTAAATCGAAAATTGTATTCTTACTATCGCCCGTACCGAGGATTGAACGTTCAACCTCCAGAAGACTGTCACTTAGAACTGATTATTACTTAACACTTATATCCGTTGCACCACACTTCCTTGTGAGTTCGATGTAACGATTCCTGAGTTCGACAAGAGATCCCTGAAGAAGGTTGGAGGTTACATCAGCCGAAACGTTGTGAGAATAACATCCAAAATGAGAACAGTAGTTCGAACAATCAAAATAATGCAAATTGTCAATCCTCATCTTAAGAATTCCGAAATATAAGGATATTCTTGTCGACGAACTTCAAACAACCTCATTCCAAAGCAATGTCAGATAAATATATTCAAAACCATAAGCAAAGTCTAAAGTACTGGCAATATTGTGACGTAACGAAAGTCGTTGCTTGGATAGAAATGCTTGAGTGACACCGATACGTCAGAAGTGACCCCGGAATGGAAAGTAATGGGATCACGTAATTTTCAGTCAGAGATAATTCTCTCTCTTCCTAGCGACACTTCAAGCTGAGGAGACATGTAAAAGATGCTGTCCCCGATGGGTAGAGGGGGGGGGGGTGCACAATGTAGCTAGGTGTAACACACAAGCTATTTGTCTTTCTTTCTCTCTCCCTCACGTGCGCATGTAAGTAGCCCGTCTCTGTGTAAGTGTTCTTTTCTGATTAATAAACCTTTATTAAAAACTAAACATCGGCGTCTAAGTGATTATATCCATAGACGAGCAAGAGCCTGGGTTCTCAACGACGACGACGACGACACGAGTGTATAATGGTTTATACACAACATGGACAGCCGAAACTGGTACAATATTCTTCATTAGCAATTTTCCTCCATTTTCAGTGCTTGTTTAATTTTACTAGATTGAGCTAGATTGGACTAGCGTTCAGGAGAGGTGGAGGAAATCATAAGTTATTTGGACCATCCGTAACTATAAAAGTTTGATTTTAATAAATAAATGATCATAAAAGAGCAACAGCAGTCTAAAGTCAGAGCTACCCGGCTAATAAGGCGTTAGTCAACATCAGGATCCGTCGTCGTCTGTCCGTCTCTGCCTCTGCATTCGTGGCAAGCAAGCACGTGTCAGGTGCAGCACCACAAATCCTTGGAGTGAGGATAATAACGTTGCTCTGCACATGTACAACCGACATTCCTTTATGTATTCTAGGCCAAACCTTCCCTGACTTCGTATGCGACCGTTAGACCTTGCTGCTCCAGCTGTCAGGAGTAAGAATCTGCAATCTTGCAAGTATAGCAAATAGCTATGGCTAACAAGGAGAACTCTGTGCAGACCAGACAACCATGAGGCACAACCTTCATGGGTTCGGCACAGAAGTTTGATTTACTCAACAACAATAAAAACAATAACAGCAACATGCTAGAATAAGTCTTGCCGAACTTGCTTTTGGATGTAGGTTACATACATTATTACTAACATTGCTTTCTAACTATGAATACACAGTTCCTTCTTCAGCTGGTTCTTTCTAAGAACTTAGTTTTGTTTCTGTTATTCTATCTAATATATTTCTGCACACTTGTCTTAGCATATACGGCATAATTACATGCACATTTACCCTTACAGGGAGTATCCATTGTCTCTCATGACTGAACGGAGATCATATATGTATGTATGTCTTAGCATTACTTATCTAAATCTATATTTTATATCCTATGTGATACAATCATGGTCCGGGGTGTGACTCATGAGCTTCTTAATCTTCCAACATAAATATTGTCCGATGCCACAAGGACCGGATGTGTTTCAACTAGTTGCTCTATTAATCGTTCTACGACTACGCTATTTTTAAAAATGCACAGAACTTTGGTATTGACGAAGATATGTAAAGAAGTTTGGTAAGTGGTCGGTTCTGGCAGCCTACCCCCCCCCCCCTCCCCAAAGAAAACAAATATTTACTAAAATACAGGTGTGTAACAATAATAAAAAAAAAAAGTTATGTTTTTCTTGTTGGGGAGAAAAGACAAGTTGAAGAATCTGCCTGATGTTAAATCTTGATGAGTAGACTTTGAAATCTTCTTTGTGTTTTGTCCCTTAGAATTTGAAAAATAATTATTCTTAGTCTTTAGAATTTCTGTAATTAATCGGTCGCCGATTTGGTCCTCCTCTCAATTTCCCAAGTGTCAAGGTAAATTCTCCAATTGTCAGTTCTTATATTGGTAACTTTTGCTTCAGACGAGTTTCGTGATTAACTACCGAATCGCAATATATGTTGCATTTTTATGCTATTTTATGATTGGTTGACCAATAAAAAACATTTATTTTACCAAAAAGGACGGCCTTAATTATGAGTCGCCACTATGGGTCTGCGTCTTATTTTAAAATTAACATGCGTATTCATCAAATATCGAAAGTATACTCCCGAGACCTTTTTAATTTGTCAATTTAAAATTGTTTGTTAGAAAATCATTCTTTGATGTTCTGACTTAACTTTCTAAATTATAACTAAACTCCATCATGACAAGTGTGTTAAAATCAAACATGATCTTCTTCCATTGCTGATTTCAACTTCAAAAATATAAACAATTTAATTTGAGTTTGTTTCAGCTGTCATTTTAAACTGGCAAATGCAATATCTTAACATTATGACTTTTCTACAATCAAAACACGGCTCTAGGGTTGACTGTCACTCCAATATGAGAGATGACTTTTAAATTAAATCGGTTGCGAAAATAATGTTTGATGTGCTAAACTCCAATCTATTTTAATTAATTATTTAATAACTTAATTAAACTCAATTAATTAATTAACAACTAAATCAATTAAAATTTCACCAGACAATTCCTCATCATGTCACACCTAGGCCTATAAGCGGATTGTGACTGCTGGTTTAGTGTTATTAGACTGGGTTACTGTTCAGAAGAGATGGAGAAAAATTATGTTATTTGCGCTATTCATAACTATGGAAATCTGATTCTTATAAACAAATGCTTATCAGATTAGAAATCAGTGATCTTGCTGACAATAGCTAATAAATAACATTACT
This sequence comes from Sepiola atlantica, assembly GCA_963556195.1. NCBI lineage: Eukaryota > Metazoa > Mollusca > Cephalopoda > Sepiida > Sepiolidae > Sepiola > Sepiola atlantica. The sequence continues at coordinate 56,641,252 of OY744533.1, read as the reverse complement.
GTGTGTAGCGATTATCTCCCATCAACGAGGTCGCTAGGTGACGGATAGGGAAACAGCTTTATTTACTCCTCCCCAGGAGTTAGGCACAAGGCCAGTTTTATCTTACTCCCACAAGTAAGATGTGACCCAAGATCGGGTCGAGAAAGTGGGGTTTGAAAAGCCAGCGCTCGAGAGGTGAGCACTCTGGCCATTTAAAAATTGCCTGGGCAGCCCCGTCGGCATTCCCCGGTAGGGGCGCCTCAGACAGTAAGCAATAAACTTACTCCTCCCCAAAGAGGGGAGGCAAAGCCTGGGATGGTGGACCTCCTAGAACTGCACAGGACAGGCGTGCAGTATCCATCGGAACAGATACTTCAGATATGGAGGTTAGTTGTGAATACCCAATAAGCAGTCCTGGACCAACTGGCAGTCTACTCAAAAGGTATATGTGTGATATGCTCTAGTCAGGTATATTTCAATAAAATGCATACAGATGCCAGATGTAAAGTTTACACTTTACTTGTGTCGACCGCCATAAAAGATGACTGACTACTTTGGTCGCGTGCGGGCTCTTGATCTTGTTGAGGAAGCACTTAGTTTCGATCATGAAAAAGCGTAGAGCAAGAAAGTGCACCCTCCATAAAACTTTTGTTTTAAATACACCTTCATGGAAATTTCCATGCATACAGCTAGCCATTTACCTGGACGGAGGCCCACCAGTGTGGATGGTGCCCCTCAAGCTGCACGTTAATACAAAAAAAAAACGATAAAGAAGAGAAAAAGTCAAAAATTATATTAGATAGTTTCCACTGAATTATTGCCGTTTTTATATTCTTAGACATAAAACGTTGGAAAAGGAAACATTAATTTTTTCGGTTTCTCTTCCTTTCTCTTATTTCACTGACTTTCTGTTTTTGGACTTAAGCATTGTCACGACACGTATGTGCCATAGCTGCTCAGGATGTTTCCAACTATTTGCCAAGTTGGATTGATGCCTGGAACTCGCAGACTCAGTATTGATTAAATTCTGCAATCTTTTCCTGATGCTACTTGCGTCCAAATGCAGATTTTAATTAACTGGCTAGATCGCATAATCCATCAATTGGTTCATGCACGTCATATCACAATCGGATCACTTTTGAAAAGATAAAGAGTAAATCTCTTTCAAAATTGATGCTGGCCAAGAAACCATCTCATCAATTGACAATTGTATCACATCTGAATAGATTTTTATTATGGTATGTGGTTATCCTTACAATAAATAAGGGTTCTTTCATATGGTATTAACCTTCCTCCGACCACAAGAAGATGTGGCACAGGGCCGGAAGAAAGGCCAGCGCACCAGCGGTAATGCACTCTGAACCCACAAAAAATGCCTGAGCAGTCCCGTCGGCATTCCCTCGATAAGAGTGCCTCAGGCAATTGGCGATTAACCAACCCCTTCTCAAAGAGAGAAGGTAAAGCCTGCGAGGGTGTATCTCCTAGAAATGGTCTCGCAGCCTATCCTGTTGGACTGATTGTCAAGGACATATCCTTGACTGGTTCAAAGTGCCAAAAAAGTTCTTTCATACGAGGGGCATTCAATAAGTAATGCCCCTGACCCATTTCCCATAGCAGTAGATTAATGAAACTTGGCACAGTTATTAGTCTTTCTCTACATAGGAACCACCCGAAGTTATACATTACTGCCATCGTTTGATGCAGCTCTGGACACCTTTTTTGTAGAACACCCCAGGTTGGTCCTCCAACCACGTCGTAACTTCAGAAATCAAGGCTGCATCATCTGGGAAACGCTTTTCTTTTCAAAAACAACTTCATGGCTGGGAAGAGATGAAAGTCAGAGGGTGCAAGGTCAGGAGAGTAAGGGGGATGGGGAAGAATTTCATAGCCACACGCCCGTGCTTCTGATCTGGCGACATGCGAGTTGTGGACCGGAGCGTTGTCCTGCAGGAAGAGGATACCTTTGCTAATCTTGCCCCTCCTCTTGATTTTGATAGCTTCTCTTAATTTCATCAAAAGTGAAGCGTAATAGGCTCCTGTAATTGTGGTACCTTTTGCCAGGAAAGCATGACCTTGCCAGCGGAGGGCTGCACCCTTGCCTTCTTTGGAGGTGGTGAGTCCAAGTGCTTCCACTGCATTGACTGGGCTTTGGTCTCTGGATCATAGTGATGAACCCAAGTTTCATCCTGTGTAATCAGTCTTTTGAAAAACTTTGACTCATCTTCTTGGCACATATAGCCATTCCTGTTTTTCATGACTCTTTTATATGACAAGGGCACATACAAAATAAATTAACAGCCGAATGAACAGCAATATTTGACATGATAAAGAGGTATCGGTCATTTTTTAAACATTAATACCATTCGACAAGATGCACCTGAAGAAGGGCGGAGGTTACATCAACTAAAACGTTGTGAGAATAAAATCCAAGATGAGAACAATAGTCTGAATAATGAGAATAATACAAATTATCAATCTACTATTAATACTGGATTAAAATGATCGACGTGTTTACTACAGGATGAGCCTCCCCCCCCCCAAAAAAAAAAAACCACCTAACACACTGCTCTCTTGGTACTGCCCTCATTTTGCCTGTGATGGCCCTCTTCAGCTCAGGAATAATCACAAATAAAATTCAGGGAGGGGAGTTTGAGGTCCTGTAAGTGTCAAGCCCGTTCAGGATAACACCTTCTCCTGATGAGACAATCACGAAAGTGTCCCCATAGTCATTCTAATGTGTCATTTAAAGTGTGGGGAGTTGTCCCACCCTGTTGAAACCACTGTTCATTCCTCACAGCACCACTTCTTCTGCCCAAAACTTCTTAACGACCACTAGGTTGTGCTCAACAGTGATCAATGCAGAGCTGCACATTTAGAGCATATCATTGAATGGCAAAAAACCCAAAGATTATTAGATATTGATAATTGAAACTTGGTGGACAAGTAAGGCATAGACTGGAGTTTATTAGTACCAAATATGGCTGGATTGCAGAAAGAATTGTGAATTTTATTAAAGATTTCCCTGGTAGCATTAGGGGTGGGGATGGCTCACTCTCTATATTGTGAGCGTTCAAAATTATGTAAAGTAATTTTAAGCTTTTAAAACTGCGGATTAGATGGTTTAAAAAAATAGCTAAATAATAACAATATTAATAATAATAACTAGCAAATCAAAACAGGTTTATTTTAATAAATTGTCTCCTAAGTAGTTTTTGTTTTCATTACTATTGGATCACCGCTTATCAAGGCCAAGAGCCACTCAGGTATAAGAGTTAATGAGACAAGAATGATTGTCAGCTGAAAGATGAGTAACACTATGAGAGTACAAACCTTGATCAATTGTATGAACTAAGTTTGATTACTTATGGGGCGGTTTATGACAAGTATTTGTTAACATTGGATTTTAAGACGACTATATTGTAATCTGCAGAAAAGCAGTCCTGCCGTAATGTGTTCCACAGATGGGAAGCCCTTGCAAAGAAGCACCTGTTCATGAAAATTCTGCCTGGTTCTAGGCACATGGAGGAAGAAAGGAAAGTCTTTCTTCCATTGTGATAGGAAGACGAATGATATAAGTCCTGAGTTATCGCTCTTTGCGAGAAATTATTTTTCAGGACAGAGTTATGTCCCTTGGGCCTTAAGTTCCTTGCTAACAAAAAGGTAGTCCCCAAATTTCGTCGCAATGCACAAGATCTCGTAGCAACTCTCGTAGGATCATGTGGTCAAGAATTAAGTTTTTTGCTATTGTGCTTAGCACATGCATTTTTACCTTCTTAGTGAAGACGACTATGTTGTAATATGCAGGGAAGCAGTCCCACAGTAATGTGTTTTTCAACAAACATTCATCAGAGGAGTATTGATAGAATTGAACTTAATTTTGCAGGCAATGTTCAATTTTACTTCAATTCTGGGATGAATATTTGTTGAAAGAAAATCTTCGGCAACAATTTACTAAAATGCCCCTCTTTGATAAGCTATAGGGTGACCCCTCAACCCCCCAAAATGCCACCCATCTGTGAAATACAATATTGCGGGATTGCTTCCCTGCAAGTTACAACATAGTCATCTTCAAATTCAATGTCAAAAAATACTTGTGATAAACTGTCCCATAAGTAATCAAACACAGTTCATACAATTGATCAATGTTAGTACTCTCATAGTGTTCTTCATCTTTCAGCTGGCAATCATTCTTGTCTCATTAACTTTAATCCTTGAGTGACTCTTGGCCTTGATAAGTGGGGATCCAATAGTAAAAAAAAACCTTCTAAGGAGACAATTTATTAAAATAAACCTGTTTTGATTTGTTAGTTATTATTATTAATACTATTATTATTTAGTCACTTTTTGAAACCATTTAATCTACAGTTCAAAGGCTTCAAATCACTTTATAATTTCAAATAGTCACAATATACAGAATGACCCACAAAAATTTCCACCCATTAAATTGTTAATAAAATTCACAATCCTTTTTGCAATCCAACCATATTTGGTACAAATAAACTTCAGTCTATGCCTGACTTGTCCACTAAGTTTCAGTCATGAATGTCCAACAATCTTTGTTTTATCGCTGTACAATGATAAGCACACCTGGACACGACGTGCAAAATAGTCAATAATTTTGACATACTCCGCTCTCGGCACTGCATTAATTTTGGGTGTGATGGTCCTCTTCATTTTAGGAATAGTCTGGAGATTGTTTTGACAGACATTATCTTTGAGATAACCCCACAAAAATCTTGGAGGTGGGGTTAAGGTCAATTAAGTGTGAAGCCTATCTAGGATCATACCTACTACTGAGATGATCACCAAAGTTGCTCTCTATATCACTGAACGGTGAAAAAAAGACCGTTGGATGTTCATAACTGAAACTTGATAGACAATCCATCTATAGACTGAAGTTTATTTGTACCAAATATGGTTAGATTGCAGAAAGGATTTCAAATTTTATTAACGCTTCCATGGGTGGCATTTATTTGGGGTGAGTGGGGGTTACCCTGTATTTTAAATTTATATACTCATGAACACATAATAATTAAATAAGTAATTTTATTTGCTTCGTCACCAAAATTTAGTACAGATATACTTCAGTCTATGTCTGACTTGTCCACCAACTTTCAGTCATGAATGCCCAACAGCTTTTGCTTTATCGCCTGTTCAATAATAATCATACATGGATACAACATACAGAATTGTCAACTTTGGCACACTCGTCTCTTGGCACTATCCGGATTTTGCCTGTTATGGCCCTCTTCAGTTCAAGAAGAGTCTGGAGATTCTTTTGATAGACATCACCTTTGAGATAACCCCACAGATAAAAATCTGAGACGTGGCGTTAAGGTCCGGTAAGTGTGAAGCCCATTCAGGATCACGCCTACTGAGATGATTACCAAAGTTGCTCCCTATTGAACGGTAATAAAAAAAGACTGTTGGATATTCATGACTGAAACTTGATAGACAAGTCAAACTGAAATTTATTCATACCAAATATGGTTGGATTGCAGAAAGAATTGTGAATTTTATTAACGGTTCCATGGGTGGCATTTTTATTTATTTATTTTTTTTTTTGGGGGGGGGGGAGGGGTAATCCTATGTTTTAAAATTGTATACCCACCAACACATGATAATAAAAAAGGTAAAATAAGTTGTTTCTACTCACTTCGTCACCAAAATGCCAAACGTAATGCACATTGCCGATATTTGAAGCAGTCATGTGACGCCCCATTACAATGGTGCTGAATATTGTCGGGTGCTGTACCTGAGCTCCGTACAGACTCTCAACACTAAACTTTTCGATTTCATCTACAAGAGAACATATATGAGAAAAAAAATCAAAATTTAAAACAAATTTTAGATTACAAAGTTTAAATTTATAAACACATTGGGATCTTCGTAATAATATAATGTGACTTTTCGCAACTAAGGTTCTGCAAAAGATCCCTGAGATTTCGGAAAAGGTCCTTAGGGTTCCGCAAGAGTAAGTAGGAATGCACTTTTGACTTTTCATTAAATTTCATATGCGTACCATTACTAAACACGCACAATATATTCTTCATTATTGTAATATTCTTATATAGGCATAATCATATCTAACCATGTTATTAAAAATATAAAAATCATTAGAAATAATATATTTAGTGATGGTCGTGCAGTGCATTATCAAATGGCTCTGAAAGTGACATTTTCTTAACCCATGGTTGACAGAACATTTTTCCTTGACTTACCTTATGTCTTTTCAACATTGCCAGTAAAGAATAAATGAATAATAAATGTTTATTTTTTAGGTTTGAGTTTAGAATTTGTGTGTGTTTGAATGAAAACTCCCTGATGAAGTATTATAAACGAACAGTATGAATTACAGAAAATTGGACAAAGAATTATTAATTTTTCCTTAAACCAGTTATTAAAAAATATATACTAGGAGGCTGCTGTCAATCCATACATCTAGGCACATTCCTTCAAGATTCAGGGCAAAGTCTTTCGAACCTGTGTTCACTCTGCCATGTTGCATGGCAGTGAGATACTTCTGATCTGCGAGAAATTTGACAGAGAAATATACTGGGGAAGGTTCAAGATTCGGGGTAAAGTCTTTTCAACCTGTATTCAACATGGGCCTCAAACACTTCTGATATACAATGACTTTTGAATGATGATTGTGCCATGATTGTGGATATGCAGCTGCAAACTGGAGAAAAGAAGCCCTTCAACTGTGTCTCATCAAAAACTTGGTATTGGTGGGATCATGGATACCTTACATGTTCGGCCATGTACAGCATGCCACATCTTGCATCAACTACATAACATGCCTGGATTTTCCAGTCACGAGGGAGCGTGGTGGATCAAGGAAGACCTGGCTTGAGTGTGTAACAAGGGATATAACTGCATGCAATATAACTGATGTCAACACTTTAGATCGGGCTACATGCAAAGCAGGCGTGTTGCCCACCCCAGAGTCCGGGCCACTCGCAGCACTATAAATACCAAAACCGGAAGATAGTGATGATGATGATGATGATCATCATCATCATTATCATCATGATCATGATGACGATGATGATTACTACATGAACTATGATGAAAATAATATGGGAAAATGTGGTATATAGTTTTGTTTAGGCATAGTGGTTCCTTGAGACGTGTAATTTATTTAAAGGGTTACATGGTTGAGAAACGCTGGTTTAATGAGAGAGAAAAATTGTGATATACATCTGTGTATGTATCAGCAAGTTACAATGTTTTGATTCACTTGATTCTGTTTTGTTGGTATAAAATTTGAATATTGGATATTCCATTTTACCGTTTGTGTTGTCATGCATGTGTTGGAGAATAGGCTCCAACACAACCGCTGCCATATTGAATATGTTGTTTTATAGTAGATAACATGTGGTCCGAATGTAAAGGAGAAACAGACCATGATACAGAAACTGTAATCATAAAGGAACGGTTGAATTCGAACACACACACACAAACACACACACACACACACACACACACATATATATATATATATATATATATATATATATATATATATATGTGTGTGTGTGTGTGTGTGTATGTGTGTGAATTCAACCGTTCCTTTATGATTACAGTTTCTTTATCATGGTCTGTTTCCCTTTACATTTGTATTGTATATATGTGCAGGGCGAATTGACATGAAAGCATGGAAAAGCAAACTAGTTCACAGGAAAAATGTCAGGAAGAGATGACCTATAGGGGTCAATTTCAAAGTATGAGGTCAAAGTATGTAAGACACAAAGAGATATGAGTGTACATGAGGTAGTGACGTCACAGGTGTCAAATTGATGGAGAAGGACGGTTTTAGAATCAGTCGTCTGTGGAACTTTAAGCGGGACGGATCGCCGATAAAGATGTAATGTCTAAAAAACGTTCAAATCGCCGAAGGCGAAGTGTAGCCAAAACTCTCATTATGTCTGTCCATCTGACTCGTTAGATATTAAGTAACTAAAAATAAGAAATTTGATGTCTCTCCAGAAATATTGTTTAATCTGTCAATGTGAATATTACTCTCCAAAATAAAACTTAAAACTCACAGATTTACCGTCTTTGGTTTCCTTTCTGTACGAGATACACAGTTCTATTTACACAGAAATTTCTAGCCACACTGATGACGATCAAGGGCCATAGTAGGGAAGAAGTCCATAAAAAAACGCAGCGACCACTAGATGTAAGAATTAATGCGGCGACATAGACAAAAACTGGACGACGACAGAGGTGAAATAGAAAGAAACGCAGAAGAGATTACGTGCGCACAACAGTCATCAATGAAGAAAAAAAAGAAAGAGAGAACTAACGAAAAAGGTATTTCACGCACTATTGTTACGAGGGACATTTCGACAGTTGTCGCATGACAATATAAAAAAAGAGAAAAAGAACAAAAGAATTTGATGAATGCGCAAAAGACTAAAAGAATAGCTCATGTAAAGAACTTTTTAGTAACGACAATGTGACATATATATATTTATAATAATAGATTTGTTTATACAAACATATCAAGGTTAGATAATTAACTGATTTCGTGTTGGATGTTACCATTACTATAAGTCGTAATTTTTTCATTTCTTTAAAAATAATCTTTTTATTTTTTTTTCAAATTCAGATCCGTTAGTAGTGCCTTAATATGTTGGTATAAACAAAACTATTATTATAAATAAATAGCTCTATTTATTATTGAGCACTATTATACAAACACAACCAATTACATCTTTCTATTTGCATACGAACAAACTCCCAAAACGCCATAACTGTTTACTAATATATAGGTTATATATTTTATCAAGAATACAAGGTTTCGAATTTACCATCGTAGCGATTTTCAAATGGGTGTAAGTTTGATAGAATTTAAATTTCGTCCGAATTAACGCACATGTATGTTAAAGATGTTTTTTGATAGATTGTTAAAAACGACTCTATATTATGGTTTATGGCAATATTTTTCTTAAAGGGACAAACGATAACACTACCATTTGTCCATGCATGGAATATTGTAGCCACATCTGGGCTGGTGCACCAATCACTAGCTGCCCCCTCTTGCACAGAGTGCAAAAATGAGTTTATAACCTAATAGGTCTAGCACTGTCTGTCAAGCTCCAGCCCCTGTCACATCACTGAAGTGTTGCATCCCTGCGCTAGTTTTACAAGTACTTCCACGGAATGTTCTCCAATGAACTTACTGCACTTGTACCCCCTTCAATGAAAATATCTCTGACCCACCTGACTAGTAGCAAAATCCCACCCTATCATTGTAGAGGTCTTTAGATGACGGAGTATTCTCTATCGTAATAGCTTCCTTCCTTGGACCGATTGCCTTTGGAATTCCCTTCCTGCTCTCTGTTTCCCCGATCGTAGTAACATGCAGAAATTCAAATGTTATGTAAACAAACATCCTGCTACCAAACCCTCCACCCAGGTTTGCCCCTATAAATCTGGCTCCTATCATAGTATCCTTTTATGCTTCATTGGCAATATGCCTTGTTTGGTGACAAACAAAATAATCATCATCACCATCGTCACCATCATAATCACCATTCCCATCATCACCATCACCATCATCAAACGTTTACTCTTGTAATGGAACTTGTTCTGTCTATACTATGATAGATCTTCCATCATTTAAAATGGTCGGATTATATGTGGTCTACTCCAACCACCGGAACTACGGACCCTACAAACTGTAGCAGTGTTAATACAGTTCTCAACGAACTTACGGTTATTCCACACAGAGAAACGAAAACAAATCCATCTGAACTACGGACACTACTCCAACAACAGTAGTGCCAATACAGTTCGTTTTTTTAAAAACTATTCTTTCGTAAAACCACATGCTTTAAAAAATAGAACCCTCTCATCCCACAAAAAACAACGCATAGAATTTATCTCTAATCGCAAAAAGAAATTGGTTAACTGCTCTAAAAAGTTAGAATGGTCCGGAAACGGTGATCATTTTATGTTACAATTATATGCAAAACTGACCCCCCTAATCTGCATTCTAAAATAATTTTTTTTTTCTTTCCGCGAAAGATAAGTGATAATATACAACGATTTATTTAAAATAAATAACACAACAAAAAAGCAACTTGTTCAATAAATAGACTACTAACAGCCTCGTTACACCCACGTCGCACGCACCTTTTGCGACTTTTATTAAATTTATTTTTTATTTATTTTTCGTATTACCACCCGGACTTAGGGTTAGTAGTAGGAAGGGTGTGTGCGTTTTTGTGCCCAGAAAATTAGATAATTTGGGCAAGGTAGGTAAATTAGATAAGTATGGAATAAATATAAAAGTAATTCAATCATTAACAAAATATTAAAATGGCTTACTTGTTTGCGAAGAAACCGAAATGCATTATGATGGATAATCTCGGGCGCTTTTTCGTATTTGTCCATAACCCGTTTTTCCCAACTTTTTTACTGATCATTTTTTCTTTTTTCGGTGTACAATTACCTATTGGTCGCTAGAGAATTCCAGGTTTTTGGAATTTTTTTTCAAATATTTTAGATTTTAGGAGGGGGGATCAGTTTCCAATATAGATATAACGTAAACTGATCCCCCTCTTTTTTATCATTTAAAATTTTTTAAATTTTGTTTCTGTGTACGATTATTACCTATAATGTCACTAAAGAATTCCGGGTTTTGGGGAACTTTTCTTCATATATTTTAGATTTTAGGAAGGGGTATCAGTTTCCTATATAGATTTAACGTAAACTGAACTCCTACTTTTTGACCATCATTACTTGAACACATAGAATCATTCGATACAGAGAAGGTGGTGAAGTATACGTTGGAGCTTGCCACAAAGTACGATATCACGGATATTGATACTCGGCTATCTGGAAGGGCACAAAAGTTATCCGGAAATTTGCATGGCGCATTATTGACTGGTTCCGTTAGCCATAACTGTGTGGACACAGTGGAAGATTTGGATTTGGTACTCCGACAGTTGCTGGGGCACATTAGAGAACTCCGTGCTCGATTTGGAATTCCTCAATGTGTAGTGATGAAAGCCGCTGCAGTGTGTAACACGTCATCAGAATTATCAATGGACAGTGAGACGCTGAAACAGCTTGGCCCACTGTTTGGTGTTTTGGTAAAGGAGAGCGAGATTGAAATATTCAAGAACTACATTCAGCGACTATTCTCTTCAGTGAAGCGCATCAAAACAAGAATGCGATCTTTTATGTCAACAGAGAGACTAACTCACTCTGCCTCATGTCCTTTGAAAAAGATCTGCTGAGAAGCATCGACAGAGAGACTAACCTCACTCTGCCTCATGTCCTTTGAAAAAGATCTGCTGAGAAGCATCGACAGAGAGCGCATCTTTGCACATTTCAATAACTGTAAAAATAGAAGATTATTATAGAATTCTGTAGAGCTAGCAAGTAGTTACCATATTATACAAACTTTATGTTATAATTACTATGTTTACTATGCTTTATGTGTTTTACTATGCTTATGTTGTTATTTACATGTACCTACGGAAATACACAACAATATATTGAGATTATATAAAAGAAATTGACATTTTTTATCTTTTTTTTTCTTAAATTTTTTTTTTATTATAGTTCACCCCAAACAAGGCAGGCCACCACTGTAGGTATAAGAATTACTGAGAAAAAAAAGGGGGGGGTTCAACCTAAATTAGGAACTGCGCAGCGAGATGTCTGTTTACATTAGTTTTAAATTTCTGCATGTCAGTAACGTCAGGAAAGCAGGAAGCAGGGAGGGAGTTCCAGAGTCCAGCAGCACGAGGAAAGAAGCTTTTGGAGTAGAAAGCTCTTCGGCATCTGGGGACCTCCACAGTGTATGGATGAGATTTGGTAGATTGTCGGGTTGGTCTAGTGAATTTACGTTGTGGGGTTATCAGAGAAACAAGCTCATCAGAGCACAATCCATTGAAGTACTTGTAAAACAGGCACAAGGATGCAACATTGCGGCGATGGGACAGAGGTTGGAGCTTGGTGGATAGTGAGGGACCTATCAAGTTAGCAACTCTTTTTTGAACCTTGTCTAAGAGGGAGAGACTAGCGGATGATGCCCCAGCCCAGATGTGGCAACAATACTCCATGCATGGGTGGATGGTGGCTTTGTAGAGATATAGGATAATGTCAGGTGTGAGAAGTTTACTGGCATGGTAGAGAGAGCCCACCTTATTTACAGCAGCCCTGACAATGTTTTTGATGTATTTATTCCAATTCATGTTATCTGTGAAAGTTAAGCCGAGGAGTTTGAATGATGAACTCTCAGGTAGGGTGTTATTTGCCATAACAATCGGTGGTTGAAGAGGTTTTTTGTAGTTATTGAAGGAAAGTAGCTTTGTCTTTGCGGTGTTAAAAGTTACCATCCATTTTTTTATCCCATTCCACTACAGACTGGAGGTCATTTTCTAAGGATTTAGCGATTGCCTCAGATATGTGCACGTCGGTTTTGCCCACATGACAAGAGTAGAGCATGATGTCGTCAGCAAATATTCCTATCTCAGTCTCAATGACATCAGGGAGGTCATTTATGAAAATCAGGAACAGTAGAGGTCCAAGAATAGATCCCTGGGGTACACCAGCATTTATGCCATATTGCTTGGAAGAAGGGCCATCGAGTACAACCTGGATCTTTCGTTTTGTGAGGAAGGATTTAATTATATTAAATATTCGTCCAGTAATACCATATGAGTGCAGTTTTATGAGAAGCCCTTCATGCCAGACCTTGTCAAAGGCCTTGGATATATCAAGCGCTACCACCCTAGCTTCACCTGCCTTGTCCAGTGTGTGGTATATGCGTTCAGAGATGACTGTTAGGATATCTGACGTAGATCGTGCTTGTCTGAATCCGTATTGATGATCAGAAAGAAGTTCAGCATTAACTAGATGCCTGACTATTGCTAGATTGATTAATGATTCAAAGATTTTAGCAAAGATCGGGAATAGACTGATTGGGCGGTAGTTTAGAGGATCAGTTCTATCTCCAGAATTCTTGAAGACTGGTACCACAGAGGGTTAGTGGTCAATTTTTATTTTCAAATAGGACAAGGCAAATTGTAATTATTCTTAACCGTGCATATATATGTAATAATAAGAAAGAAAAAAATCGATGTTACTTATTATTACATATGGTTTATAGACTATCTAGAGAATAAATAGCTTATAACATCTTCAGATATGCCAGTTATACGAGGTTCAAAGGAGTTTATTTGTCTCAAGATGTTCGATATGTAATTATATTTTAATTTGGGTAAGATAAAAGACGAAAAGATTTGGCCATATTTTTTTGTTTCAAAATTACGAAAAGTGCCAGATTTTGTTATGTATAAACGAGGCATGAAGATTAAGAACAAAATATATTTCATATTATGCACCCTACAAAATATTTGGAATCAGTGATTCGAGTAGCGATAAGACAACTTGTGACTGACAGGGGGGTATCTTCTCCGACTCCTTCTATGATATTAGCAATCAATAGAGAATCTGCTGATCGGATTAAATATAAAAATCGATAAATTTGAACACAAATAAAATATTTGTTTTTAAAACACGTACCAACAATTCGTGCAAGTAACTGACAAAACATATTTTCATATGTATTTTTTTTGGTGAGAAAGCTATACCCATCAACAGTCAAAGAATTTCTCAATCTACATACTTTTTATTTTATATCTATATACACTAAAGTAAGTTCATATTCATATGTACTTTATCACCTTCCATCACTATTTCTAAAAGATAGGATTGTCCGATCACGGACGATGCTATGCAAAAAAAGTATTTCTAAACATTTCATATGATGTTGTTGTGTCGAACGAGAATTCAAATTAAAATACACTTTCTTGGCCTTCAGACTTGGATCAAAGTGTGGTGTCTGTTCTGTCCAAAGATGGTACAATAATATTGTGGGGTCTGCATTCGCACCGGACGTTCATAAAATAGAAATATGTCACACTCTCCTACAAAGGTTTTGGAGATTGACTCCCATAACCATATATATCCTGAAACTACTAAGATAAGCATGTTTCAGTTTGAACAAAAGCAGTACAATAATATCGTGTGGCTGTGGTCACAGAGGTGGGGAATATTTTTAAGCACGGCAGCAATATACAACATGTGACAGATCCATCTATGCGATTTTCGTGCGTTCCCTAGTAACAAAATATTACATTCGTATAATAGTTTTTAATAAATGAAATTGTCCATAGACTAAGTGTCTGAGAGAGAATAATGATCATTATGTTTGTTTAAAAGAATTCATGTCTGTTAATTGTTTGTAGAGTAATGCTTTCTTTTTAACAATATTAATGATAGCTAAGACATGTAGTTATTTGAATTATTACTTACTAGTATAAGAGGAGAGGGTGAATAATATATAGTTGTTGAGGTTGGATGAATTGGATATTCTTTATTGGTGCAATATGTTCAAGTGTTACGCCCCTTGAATCATATTTAAGTTATTTCCCCTGAATCATACTGGCAACAAGAGAATAGAACTCTTCAAGATTCAAAATGCGAAGCTTCGGGTCTTTATGGCTAGGACTTCAAGTTAAATGGACATTTTTCACTTAGCTGTATGTTTTGACATGGTTTTTACGACGCATTTACGGTCAGATGTTCTACTTATGGGTTGTAACTATCGTTCACAGATAGACATTCCACCATGGCCCTTTTAGTCACCTCAGCATGGCCCTTTTTCTACTGTCAGATAATACACACTAAATCTTATTTATAGCCCATACATTCGCTATAATTTACCCTGGCAATTCATGTGTATTTCGATTGTGTGTAGAGACTTTTAATGTGAACTCTTATACTAGTGATTACGTCTGTAATTTTCACCTCCTTTTATGTATCATGTTTTATCATGTTTTATCATGTTCCGCTCTGACAAAACTTCTCTGTGATTAATAAAAAGGGATGCAAATTCAACTGTTTGTTTATTAGTATCTTTTTTATCGTTGTTATTTTCCCATTTATTTCCAAATCTCGTGCGTTCTCAAGAAAACACGTGTTTAATATGGTGGACGCCTGCTTGGAGTAGGGCTCCAACACATGCATCACTATAGAAACGATGTACATTCTATCAAAATTAAGGCTTTTTTTTTCTAATTCTGGGCAAAGCTATCTTGGTTTATGCTTATGCTAGCTTAATTCCATTGGTTGGAATGCGATATTCATTTTTAGTGTTCCCTTTCCAAGCATACTTCTGAAACTTTTTACTGCCTGTAAGAAAAATAAATAAACATAAAAATTAGTCAAATTATCGTACGTATTTGGCATTTGATCTTACCGAATTCCAGGACAAGAATTCATCTAGTCTGGTGGAATATCCAGCTTAGTGCTGTTACTTGAGGTAACATTACTTGGAGAAGGTGCACTATGCCTCATATGAGCCAGTGTATAGTCGTGTCGAGGGGATCTTATTTGGGCTTCAAATACTATGTTATTTTGAATATTTGGTCAGGGTTTATTTGTAGGGTGAAGTATCTTCATGTCAGGGTATCCTGACAAACCCTTGTACAGAGAGACTGAAAACACTCGAGGATAGTGTCTAGTAGGTAATTCAAACTCTGATAATATGTAATAATAAGTAGTGGTCTATAGTGATAAGTAGTAAGACTGCACATATAAAACAAGAATGGGTTTAAGCTTCCCAAAATTCATACTAGAATTAACTACAAGTACCTATGGCATAATGTATAAAGTATGAAGTAAAATTCAGTTTCAAACCTCAGTGCGGGCGATACTATAAATACAATTGCGAATTACTTAAGACTTCTACCCGGTCACGGACCACGGAACAAGTGCATGCTACCTCCGTGGATTAAATAAAGGGTTCCGTTCAAGATTCCGTACAGATTCCCAAGTTCAACAGAAATATTCCCGAGTTCAACAAGATACACCTGAAGAAGGTCGGAGCTTTAATCGGCCGAAACGTTGTGAGAATAACACCCAGATGAGTACAGTAGTCCGAATGACAAAATTGAAAACAAAGTAAATGAGAGACACAAACCTTCAGCGTGGATGACATATGTTGCTGTGCTGGAGCCATTCTCATTTCTTGCTGTTGCAATAACAGCAAACGTTCCATGGTGAGTGTACATGTGCCGCAGCTGATGTGATAGAATTGATGGGCCAAAGTAATACTTAATGGTTCCATCTCCAAAGTCAATCGTGTAGTTGGTTGTCAGTACTGATCCCTGGCAGAAAAAGGTAAATTGGAAAGACAATCAATCAAACAAACAAAAACATTAAACATTTTTAAAATCAAATAAATAAATGCAGAGGTACTTAAAATCTTCTAAATAAATGCAAAAGTTTTTTCATTCATCGCACCAATATTACCATCAAAACAGTTCGCTGTTATTAAAGTGAATAATACAACAGTTTCTTGAAATACTGTATATATAGTAGAGAGCAAAGACCCAAACACAGCTATTTGTATGCCTAATTTGCATAACTATTTTAAAACAGTTTATAATAAATTAATGATTACCAATATTTAATAAACATACAATATTTACTTTATTTGATCTTATTTTGATTACATTTTGTTTTACTTAAAAGTTTAAAAAAATACTATGTTAAAAGTGTTACCATTGCTGTTGCGTATTGAACTTTATCTTTTTATTTTCACTTTAACCCAATAATTTTCATGTTTTTTATGCTTAGAATTGTTTAAAATATAAAAAAAAGAAAATATTAAAAATGTATGTAATTCGTAAAATTTGTTTCTTTCTAAATGAATAAATGCGAAAGTTTTATTTCCATTTATCACTTCTATATTACAATCAAAAAGGGTTACTGGTATTTAAATCAATAATACAAACTACTATTTTGAAATACTGTATATATAGTACAGACGAAAGGCCCAAAGACAGCTCTTTGAATGCCTAATTTGCATAACTTTTTTTTAAACAGTTTATAATAAATTAATGTTTGGTGTTATTTATTTGTAATTTTATTCTCCTATTTCTCCTATACACATGCACAAGTTTTGTCAATATTAACAGTAATTAATTAAAGGTATTCAATAAAAAAAGGATAAATTACCAAAAGATTTCTTAAAATATTATGCTCATTAATTGTCAAGAGAGGTAATTTAAATACAAACTAATATATTATAGAAAGAAAGATATACCGAAAAGGTATAAAAGTAGTGAGAAAAGTTTATAAAACGAGAAGGGGGAGGTGACTGCTCTCTCACTCCCTCTTCTTTCTCTTTCTCTCTCTGTCTCTCTCTCTGCAAGAGGAATATTTTAATAGATATATTACAGTTTATCAATTTTTGAGTGAAACCAAAGTAGAATTAATAGTAGTAATCGTTGTGACCCAACGGGTCACAGGTGCGTCTAGTATAACATGTGTGAGTGGTTCTTAATGTGTAGCTAACGAATTTTTAATGTCCTGCCTTTAACGGTTTTAATGAGTGCGTGTTTGCTTTTCTTTCCAAGACACACCGCTGCCATTTTGTGTGTTCTTTTTCTACAGTACACACACGAGGGTCGGAATAAGAGGAAAAGGGTTAATAATAAAGAAACAGTTGGATTTACATGTATACACATGCAAAATTAGTTTATGGAAATGTGGATAAGCAAGGCAACATGCTAGTAGAAATAAGGACACAAACCCATCCAACCATATGGTTGAACCAATCGACCGGAATAATTTGGTCCAGCTTTAATGATGTGCCTGTGTCCTTATTCCTTGATTATCCACATTTTTCATAAAATAATTTTTCATTTTATCTGAAATTTCATTTCATATTCACTCCTGTATATACACAATTCTTTTCACATAAACGGTTTGTCGAAGACAAAACGAAAACAGGGATGCAAAACATGTAAGGTGGTACTTAATATGACATGCTAAATAAAAGAAGAACAGACCAAAAAAGAATACATAAATATCCCAATAGAATCAATAAAAACCTGTGTATGCCAGGGCTAAAGAGAGAGAGAGAGAGAGAGAGAGAGAGAGAGAGAGAGAGAGAGAGAGAGATGCATGATGAATACATGAGTAAATATCATTTACATATGTGAGATTTGTCTGGGACTCTCATGTGACTGCTACCAGAAAAGTGTCATGCCGCTGACCGAACCATGTCTAACGACACTGAATGACGAGCGAGAAAGAGTAAAAGCCTGGTTCAGAATTTTGCACATAGGTAGAATTGTAGCAATATTAGCGAACAGAAAAGAGTTGATTCGAAACCGGGCCCTTGTTTTTCCTAGGAACGCTTTCAGCTTATTGTGCATCAAAAGAAAAGAAGACGAAAATTGATATAAAAAGAAAGGAAAGAGGAAAAAAGAAAATGGGAAGGCAGTCAGTGTATTGTTTGGGACGGTGTCAGAAAGTGATGTGAAAATAATCTGGAGAAATTGGAGGCGATATAGAAGAACCAAAAGGTACTGTCGCATGTAGCCAGAGGATATGGGTACTGTAATAGCTTGCCCGATGGTAGGGATGATTTCAATTATGATAGGGTTGGCATTTGCAGCAAAAAGGATGCTGAAAAGACGTAGGAAGAGGCTGGGTAACCTAAGAACACTGACAACATAGTACATGCGCGCAGAAGGGATACCATTAAGTGCACTTTATCGAAATCGTGATCGAGTGCATGAATTGCAGCCCTTGACGGAAATCCAGGTGGAGATCCCACCTGTGGAGAGGAAGCCAAAAGGGACAGGCGAGGCACTAAGGCCTTACCCTAAGGCAAGAACAGTGAAGAAATGAAGAATGGATTCGAGGCGAGAAATTAAAAGAGTAACTGTAAGGATGTTTAGAGCCACCATTTAATAATGAACTGAATAAGAGACTTTTTATTGCATGCTCAGTCATTAATTTTAGTGTCATTTTCTTCCAACACAAGAACTCTAGGACTGCACACATACATACATCCATATATACGTATCCACAATCTGAGGGACCAGAACATTATGCAATTAGTTGAAGAACTTTTGTTTTGTTTTAATTTTTATCGTTAGTATTTTTTCTCTGTTTCTGGACGACGAGGCTTAAAGAGTGTCAATTACAAGTAAATGACAAAAATGATATGTGACAATATTATCGAACAGAAAAGAGTTGATTCGAAACTGGACCCTGAGTTTTCCTAGGAAGGCTTTCAGTTAATTTTGCATCAAAAGAAAAGAAGAAGAAAAGTAATATAAAAAGAAAGGAAAGAGGAAAAAGAAAAAGGAAAATGTTTATTTCCTTTCTCAGTATTTTGGGAGATAAGAAATCCCCAAATAAAGCGATAACATTTGTCACCAATCATCTGGGTTTCGTATGTAACAAATCAATAGATTTTGTGGCCAAGATAATGTTGAATTGTAACAAGATTGTCGGATTGAAAGAATCAAACTGAGAATAGAGTTTGTTTTCTTTGATTATGGACGCGTGAAAAGAATTTAAACAAAATGTTTTCTTTGCTTCGAGGTTTGAGATATGAAAAAGCAAGGGATAGAAATGGGTGACCCATTGGGTTGTTTCTGCATTACAACCAAGGGTACAGCTGCTTTGCATTCTCGGCGTTGAGTAGACATTGACATATTGAGATAAAGGAATTCAAAATCTTTAGCAAGAGACAAGAATTAAATTGTTTTCGCTGGATTGGTGATGGAGGAGGTGGGGGTGTCTGCTGGATGACATTTCCCCGTCTTTTATAAATAAATGGAAATACATTTTTTTTTCTGTGAATAAGTTTCGAGGGAGGAGGAAGCCCCTCCCCCCACTGAAGCAACAGCGGGAGATAGAAACAGATGAAGAAGAAGAAAAGAGAGGCAGAGTAAAAATACGATTAGCCATTCCAGAATTAGAAGAGGTGGATTGGAATTACCAAATATGGCGAGAAAATAATAATGAGAATATATTTTTTTTATTACAGAATTAATTCTATTGGGAGAATGGGTGGAGTCACGCCCAGTTTCAAAATACCTGGATCTCAATATAAACGAGCACAAATTGAGATTCGAGGATTCTGTTTTGCTTGTCGTTGAGAGACAAACTCCTCGGATTTTGGGTTGGTGTCACCGGATCAGGATCGCCCAGAACGTGTTAAGGTGTTGCCAGTCCGAGACGCAGAGTTGGAAAGAGACTCCATTTTGCTCATCACTAGAATCCACGTTGTTAACAGACGGACCCCCCCCCCCCGGATTTAGGTTGATATTGCCAAATTAAGATCGCCCAGAACGTTTTTAGATTTTGCCGGTCCAAAACACAGAGTTCGAAGTTAGAAGTGTGAAGTTACCCCGCCTTTTAACGGGGCAAGTTTTTTTTCTTTTCCAAATAATTATTCTTCTAAAAAAAAACCCAGCAGATGGAGTTGTTGAATTATTTTATCTTTTTTCATTGTTCTGCTTGAAATGACACTTCGCTTCACAGTGGTACCAAGTTGCTGATCTTTAAACCACAACGTGATTGCCAGACAGGACCCTTCGACATCTTGGGCCTTCATCAGTGCAACAACTTCTCCCGAGCAGTACCAGGTGATCAGCCGAATTCAAGAACGGCCAAATTGGTGACGTCACGGATTGAGGAGCAGTCGGGGTACATTTTAGTGGTGCTGTGACCGGGTTATCACATCTTGGTGGTTGATGACTCGGGAGTGCTACATTTTAGTAGTGCTGTGGAGCAGTGGCGATACAGAATAAGTTTTTCTGAACTTCCGGAAAGAGAGTACATTCTTTCTAACGTTGGCAGAATGCTTAAAGGGAAATAACTTTGATATGATTCAAGGAGGATTACGCAGATAATTCTGCCATTATTAATTGTAATTGTGTTAATTAATTGTAATTGACAGTCAAAGGTAATAAAACCAACTATAAAAGGAAATAAAACCAACTATAAAACTTAAGAATAGAATAATCCATTATAAACAAAAATAAATATCACCACAAGTAGTAATACTATTTAAACCATATCTTGAGAGAGAGAGAGAGAGAGACAGAGAAGAGAAGAGAGAGAGAGAGAGAGAAAAAAGAGCAGAATGAAATTAATTTTGAATCTGTCTTTATTTTTTTTAAATTTAACTGGTTTTCAAACTCACTTTTACCTGATTCAAACAATGTAACCTGAGCTGAATGTGTTGTTCTAAAAATCACCAATAATCCCTTTCTCTCTCTCCTGCCCTAATCATGTATTCAAAATATGAACAAATAACAACATATATTTGGCTACGAATGTTTTTGTGTTAATTTATTATAATTAAAGACTATCTGGATACAGAGAACCCCAGAAAGAATCGCTACCAGAAAGAATCGCTACCAGAAAGAATCGCTACCAGAAAGAATCGCTAAACAGAAAGAATGATCAACCAGAATAAATATTCATCTCTTCAAGTAAATCTTCATACCTCCAACTCCCAAAGAATGAAAAAAAAAACTGGAATCTTAGGAATATCTCCATCATTCCAGTAATCATAGAAGCTACCAACTCATAAAAAAGAATGTCAAAAACTACTTGGCGAATATACCCGGTGAACCAAGTGCAAGAGAGATCCAAACGATTGCGCTTAAAGGGATGGTTCAGCATCCTGAAGAGATCTGTCAGTTGGAGTCTCTGAAATAGCAGGTGGATGTCTGGCATTCGGTAGAATGCCCCATCCCCAGCAAAAACAAAAAGATAAAAAAATTGAAAAACGAAAAATAAGAAACTAGATAAGTCAGGATGGTGCAAAATAATCCTTTTCTTAACCGCCCAAATTGAGGAAATTCTGCATCTTAAAGTAACGGATGTATTGATTATTTCAATATTGATTGAATTTTGATTTAGAACCGATGCGTTCATCTAACAACTAATTAATTGTCTGGGAATTTTGACTGGAACTTTGTTCGTCTAACTAGCCATCGATTTGACTATAATTTTCTTTTTTAATTTTTCTTTTTAACATAGTTCACCCCAAACAAGGCAGCACACGTAAGGGGCTACTGAGGAAAATGGGTGAAAGTTGGGGGGGGGGGTCAACCTAAATTGGGAGCTGGGCAGCTGGATGTCTGTTTACATTAGTTTTAAATTTCTGCATGTCAGTACCGCCAGGAAAACAGGGAGCAGGGAGGGAGTTCCAGAGGCCAGCAGCACGAGGAAAGAAGCTTTTGGAGTAGAAAGCTCTTCGGCATCTGGGGACCTTCACAGTGAATGGATGGGATTTGGCAGATTGTCGGGTTGGTCTAGTGAATTTATGTTGTGGGGGCACCAGAGCAGCAAGTTAATCAGAGCACAATCCATTAAAGTACTTGTAAAACAGGCACAAGGAAGCAACATTGCAGCGATGGGACAGGGGCTGGAACTTGGTGGATAGTGAGGGATCTATTAAGTTAGCGACTCTTTTTTGAACCTTGTCTAAGAGGGAGAGACGAGTGGATGATGCCCCAGCCCAGATGTGGCAACAATACTCAATACATGGGCAGATGGTGGCTTTGTAGAGATATAGGATAATGTCAGGTGTGAGAAGTTTACTAGCATGGTAGAGCGAGCCCACCTTCTTTGCAGCAGCCCTGACAATGTCTTCAATGTATTTATTCCAATTCATGTTATCTGTGAAAGTTAGACCAGGGAGTTTGTATGATGAACTCTCAGGTAGGGTGTTATTTGCCATGACAATCGGTGGTTGAAGAGGTTTCTTGTAGTTATTGAAGGAAAGTAGCTTTGTCTTTGCAGCATTAAAAGTTACCATCCATTTTTTACCCCAATCCAATACAGACTGGAGGTCATTTTCTAAGGATTTAGTCATTGCATCAGATATGTGTGCGTGGGTTTTGCCCACATGACGAGAGTAGAGCGTGGTGTCGTCAGCAAATATTCCTATCTCAGTCTCAATGACATCAGGGAGGTCATTTATGAAAATCAGGAACAGTAGAGGTCCAAGAATAGATCCCTGGGGTACACCAGCATTTATGTCATGTTGCTTAGATGAACGGCTGTCGAGGACAACCTGGATATTTCTTTTTGTTAGGAAGGATTTAATTATATTAAATATTTGTCCAGTAATACCATATGAGTGCGGTTTTAGGAGAAGCTCTTCATGCCAGACCTTGTCAAAGGCCTTGGATATATCAAGCGCTACCGCCCTAGCTTCACCTGCCTTGTCCAATGTATGATATATGCGTTCAGAGATGACCGTTAGGATATCTGCGGTAGATTGTGCGTGTTTAAATCCGTATTTATGATCAGAAAGAAGTTTAGCATTAACTAGGTGCCTGACTATCGCTAGATTGATTAATGATTCAAAGATTTTAGCAAAGATCAGGAGTAGACTGATTAGGCGGTAGTTTAGAGGATCAGTTCTATCTCCAGAATTTTTGAAGACTGGTATCACAGAGGCAATTTTCAAACTGTCAGGGAAACAAGATTCAGCAAGGCATTTGTTGTATAGTTTGGGGAGGACAGGGGCCAGCTCAGCAGAGCATTTCTTTATTACTATTACTGGTAGAAGATCAGGCCCACAGTCTTTGGAGGTGTCAAGGTTTTTTATGATGTTTCTGACCTGAGATGGGGTGATAACCAGGTTCTCAAGTGTGGCTTCAATCCTCAATGGGAATTTAGGGAGGGGGTGGTTTGCTGAGTCCAAAGTGGAGTTTAAGGCGAAACGCTGGGCAAGTAGTTCAGCCTTTTCAGTTGCTGTGCAAACAACATCGTTGTGATTTGATTGCAGGGTAATTGTCGATTGTCCATTGTTGATGACACTATTGTTGATTTCCCAGAAATTCCGAGTACCTAATTTCTGTGACTGAATGCGTTTTTTAGTATCTGTATACCTTCTCTTTGCTTCATCTATCACTACTTTGCAATCATTTCTTGCCTCTATAAATTTATGTCTATTCGCAGTTGATTTATGGCGGCCGAATCAGCTGCACATTCTGAGGTGAACCATTGAAGAGAGTGGGGTTTGCTGAAGAATTTTCGCATGGGGGTATAAGCATCAATGCCTGCTTTGACCCATTCGGTTAGCTCATTTGCACACTGATCAGCAGGGAGTGAGAAGGTTTCACCCCATGGGGTGTCGCTGATGTGATCCCTTAGAGATTCAAAATCAGCCTGCTCATAGTTTATCGTCGTTTTGAGCAACGGCTCATCAGCTTTTGGACGAGTTTTTAAGGTGATAAATATCATTACCACAACGTAATCAGAGTTTCCGAGTGGACTAAGGGCATTCGTCACACAAGCCTCAGCTAGTGAGGTCAAGAACAGGTCGAGAAGAGGCTTGCTGGTCCGCGTGATCAGAAAGGCGGGTCGGAAAAGTGACAGTCTGTGAGAGGTTGTGAGCTTAGGAGAAATTAAACGTAGAGTTCCTAGCTGCATCAGTTACTGAGAATCCACACCAGTCACGGTAGTGTGCATTAAAATCCCCAAATACATGTATTTGGGCATTTGAGTCGAGTGAAAGTGCTCTGTCTAAGCTTTCAGAGACAGAGTCAAGCAGGGTACAGTCCTGGGTTAAAGGAAAACGGTATAAGAAATATAAGTAACTAACTCTGTTATGTAAGGTCAATCTAAAGCACATGTAGGCTTGGTCATCTGATTCTAACCTATGTTCTCTAGTCAAGGGGAGGGTGTTCTGAACATAAACTCCTAGCCCGTGCATATGTTTGTCAGAGTCCTTACAGTAGAGTTGAAGGTAATCAGTCATGTCAAAGTGGTGAGAGGAGATTGAAGATTGATGGTTCGTTTCACTTATCCGGGGAGTTTGCCAGGAGAAAAGTTTCTACGTCGTTAATTTGCTTCTAAGTCCCCGGATATTTGTGAATGCAGGCCTTAAGGGTGGAGGCAAAGATGTTTTTGTTGGGTGTCTGTTTTTTTTTTATTTTGTAAATTCATGTTTGTTTTAAGATAGAGTGAGGAGGGCAAAGTGGGTGCTTGTTTGGTGCCAATAAGCTCACACAACCAGTCCATTAGTCTTTACTTGATCTATGGGAGTTATGGTCTCAGGAAAGCCCACCGGGGATAACTGTAGGGTCCCTTTCCATGAGTGACATGGCATATGTAGTTACCCACGATATTATGCAACTGTTGATGGTGCGCTAAGAGTTAGGGCTCCTAACTACCAGTCGGAAACAGCAGCCAGACAAGCTGTCTAACCTGTACCCTCAACCTGTCGGAACAAGAGCGACCCAGACTAGTCATGTAGGACTTAGTGACGAAAAAACTTTCCCCAAGTTGCCCAGATAGAGAGAAAGAGAGACGGCGTTCATTGTTCTAGTTAGGAAACAAGGTCAAGCACTAGGTGTCTTTAGAGGCGTCCCAGTGCTTGTACCTCTACACCTGGCTAATATTGCGTTCGTTAAAAGACTAGATCATTGTCCAAGGGAATATGAAAATATATCGAAGCAAGGCAGAAATTCTAGATAAAGAAGCCTTCATTCAACAACAGAGAAGAGCCCCATGCGTTTCAGTTGAAAAAATAAGAACTTATAAGCCATTAAGCTGACGAATATCATTGTCTCTCGTCCCCTTTTTTGAGATGGATACCTTTTTATTTTCTTTCATTTCTAGTCAACTATAGAAAACTTATATATATATAATATAAGTTTTCTCTTTCATTGCAAATTTGTTGGCGGAAGCCAATTTTGTGAGTATCACCTTTCTTCTATCCTATTTCTGCTAAACTTTTGGAGTTCCTGGTTTTTGTTCATCTCTGTTTTATGTAAAACTGCTTTCTGAATTTTTTTGTCGGTTTTTGAGCTGTTTTCTCTTTTTTCAATTCTTAATTTATGGTTTCTATTTTCTTTTTTCTTGTTTCAATTATTTCACAGAATCAAAAATTATTTCATAATTGTATAATTATTATCTGAAAAATGTAATTTAAAATAAAACAGGAAATGAAATTTAAAAGTGGGAAAGATTTCAAATAAATGTGGCGTGAGACCTAATTTAGACAGTTGGGAAACGCTGATATTTTTTGCTGACCGACTTGCACACAGCGTTTCAATCAAATCATATGAAACCATTCACCATAATGCCACAGTCCCTCATCAGTGAAACCCACCAATACCCAATATATAATCAACTTTTGAAAACTGGATGAGTGGATTAAATCTACCGAAAATATCCCCAAAATCTTTGAAAATTTAATAAAATAAATACATAAACTGAACGAAACTTATTACTATAAAATGGACCAAAAAAATGCCACTCATGAAATCGTTAATAAAATTCACAATCCTTTTTTAACAATCCAATCATATTAGGTACAAATAAACTTCAGTCTATCTCTGACTTCTAAGATGGCTGCTTCTGGTATGAAAACGTTTTTTTTTCAAGAATGTATATCTTTAAGAGGAAGTAGATAAAAAGTGAAGAGAGACAAAACAAGAGAGAGTGGAATTTCATTTTAAGGAAGGAGTTGACCTCGTGCATGACTGCATTCCAAGACCTTTTCAGAAAGGTCTAAGACTCTATTTTTAGTAATACTTTTCGCTTGAGTCAAATATTGGGTAAACCCATAATAGCAACTAACAATAAAATCTTAAATAAAACTAAACTACTCGTTTGTTTGCAATGAAACTTTAATTATTTTCTACACAATAACAAGCCTGCATAAGATAAGATTAGAATCGTATTCACTGTAGTTACTGAGCATTGTTATCTGAAGAAGCACCATCTGTCAGCTACAAACTATCTCGGTAATAAGGTGATTCATAATTACATTGAATTATCTTGGTTGAGTTTATTTGTGTACAGCCTAGTGTCCACATCGTTTGATCACTCGTCACCAAACTTGGTCAAAATATCGGTCATGGTCTAAGAACTGATTTGATTTTATGATGTCATACTTTGGGGCGATAACTTTGGTTCTGTCCATCGTAGAAACTTGCTATTTGGCCCATATTGTAGCCAACGAAGCCCCACATCTTGACAAGTTTGATCATGGCCGAAATTTGATGGAATTTCAACTTAAGATTTTTTCAAATTTGATGTATGGATCTGATGCTCTTGATAACAGTAACCGCCATGTAAAATTTCAACCCGATCAGATAAATAGTTTTTGAGTTATCAACGTTTTCATGGCATAACTTTGGGAATACTTCATACAATATGGATAAGTATGGCTCAAATAAAACTTTTGCTCATCCTTACATTGTTACATATGTTGTTTGACTTGTGTTCTAGTTGGTAAATGATTTCAGTGTTTCTACACGTGATGTGGGAAAAGTAGAAGGAGAAGCAATTCTATAATTCCATAATCAGTAGTCAATGTTAGTATTCATAACTATTTACAGAGTTAGCTCCCCCCTCCTCAAACAATGCCAATGGCTGTACACAAACAAACATAGTGAGAAACAAATCAACCAAAAAAACAACCTCTGCATTGACGGAGATAACAATAGGCATATACGGTATAATCACGTTGACACACCAGTTCTTGTTAGATCACCAAAGTTAAGTAACGTTTAACCTGGCCAATACCAGATGGGTGACGATCTAGGAATACCAGGCACTGTATGTGGAAATACGGCGACACCTCCATGCAAAAACTAATCTTGTCAAAATCGGGTTGCGACTTACAACCGCAAAATAAAGGCTATGCTCTATTATGTAATGTATGTATTCTTAATGTGAGAAATGCGAGGTTGCAGTGCACAACGTGCATGTACAGAAAAAGAAAAAAGAAAGAATAGACAAATAGTTTGTTTCTCCAATCTTCAAACTAAGCATCTATTTCTGCATGCAAATAAGTTTATGGTTTAAAAAAATTCTGTTAGTTAATTTTCAACTTTAAAAAAAAGTTTTTGTTTACTATAGGGTGACCTTCCAAAAAATGCCACCCATGGAATCGTTAATAAAATTCACAATCCTTTCTGCAATCCAACCATATTTGTTACAAGTAAACGTCAGTCTATGTTTGACTTGTTCACCAAGTTTCAGTAATGAATGTCCAACAGTCTTTGTTTTATCGTCGTTCAATGATATGCGGGGACACTTTTGTGATCGTCTCATCGGTAGAATGTATTATCCTGAATGGGCTTTACACTCACCGGCCTTAATATCCTCCCCCCCCATTTTTATCTGTGGGATTATCTAGTAAGTTCTATCAAAACAATCCCCAGAATATTTTTAAAAACATTTAAAAACATTGGACCATCACAGCCAAAATCAGTTTATCCAGGTGTGCAACAAAGACTGTTGGGCATTTATGACTGAAACTTGGTGGACAAGTCAGGTATAGACTAAAGTTTATTTGTACCAAATATGGTTGGATTGCAGAAAAGATTGGTACAAATAAACTTCATTCTATGCCAAATTTGCCCACCAAGTTTCAGTCATGCATGTCCAACAGTTTTTGTTTTATCATGATTCAATGATTTGTTACAAATGTGTGAAGCCCATCTAGGACCGCACCCAGTGATGAAACACTCACCAAAGTGTCTCTTCGATTATTCTAAGTAGTCATTTATAGTATGGGGAGTTGCAACGAGAAATACTATGAGAAATACTATGAGAAGATTGTCTGCAAAGGCCACTCCCCTCCATCAAGTGAACTAAATGGGTTACAATATCAAAACATGGGATCATTGGTCTTTACTGGTTTGAAGATGAGAATGGATGGTCAGTCATGAACAACACTGAGTGCAATCTTAGTGGTTAAGAAGTTTTCAGCAGTCTTGGACAGAAAAAGAGGTGGTTTTAGCAAGATGGGACAAGAAAGAAGTGGGTCAGAGTTGGTAACAATTTTACACGTCGTAATCAGGTGTGCTTTCATTTTCATAGCATTTATATAAGAAAGATGGGGACTCCTTACAGACATCCATCGCAATAAGATGGCGTTTACTGTGCAAACCACGTGAAGTGGCTAAAAACATACTTATAAATTATTACCCAACTAGTATACATCATCCCTCAAACATGACAGAAAACAAAAATTATGCTTCGTCAGTGTTTACACTAATATTCATACAAAATGACGCCTCAATCGGTGAAGTTAAAAGAAGAAATAAAAGTAAATAAGACAAAACTAATCAATAATAAGATGGCGTTTACTGTGCAAACCACGTGAAGTGGCTAAAAACATACTTATAAATAAAACATACTTATAAATTATTACCCAACAGAAAACAAAAATTATGCTTCGTCAATGTTTACGCTAATATTCATACAAAATGACGCCTCAATCGGTGAAGTTAAAAGAAGAAATAAAAGTAAATAAGACAAAACTAATCAATAATAAGATAAAACTAATCGATAAAAAGACAAAACTAATCAATAAGAAAAAGAAGACAAACCACCTCTCATTCTCTTTCTCTCTCTCTCTTTCCTTTTCTCTTTCTTTCTCGCTCTCTCACTCTATCGATAATAAAAGTAAATAAGATAAAACTAATCGATAAAAATACAAAACTTATTCTCTCTCTCCCTTCGTTCTGTTTTAATAATAATAATAATAATAATAATAAGTGAATATTTTGTGTTTGTATAAAAATTGAAATAAATTCTTTCCTTTTTATTATTATCAGATATTATAGAGAGTAAGCCTCTCCTTCTTTGTTCATAAAATTTAATTTTGCATACGTGATTATTCTTTCATTTCTTTTTATTATTATCAGTTATTATTAAGATTAAGCCTCCCCTTCTTTGTTCATAAAATTTAATTTTGCATACGTGATTATTCTTTCATTTCTTTTTATTATTATCAGTTATTATTGAGATTAAGCCTCCCCTTCTTTGTTCATAAAATTTAATTTTGCATACGTGATTATTCTTTCATTTCTTTTTATTATTATCAGTTATTATTGAGATTAAGCCTCCCCTTCTTTGTTCATAAAATTTAATTTTGCATACGTGATTATTCTTTCATTTCTTTTTATTATTATCAGTTATTATTGAGATTAAGCCTCCCCTTCTTTGTTCATAAAATTTAATTTTGCATACGTGATTATTCTTTCATTTCTTTTTATTATTATCAGTTATTATTAAGATTAATACTCACCTTCTTTGTTCATAAAAGTTACACCTACATACGTGATTATTAAAGTCAGCCGAACACACGTACGTTCACTTTTGTTATATAGATTAGGAATTCTGTTTTTGTATTAAAGTAAAACATCTTGACAGGTGTAATTGAACAATTGAAAGAGAGTGACATTGATGAGACTAACACCTGAAAATGACAGGTAATAAAGACAGCATTATTATTTTAATCGTTTCCAATGAAACTCACAAAAGTTGAGAACTAGAAAGAGAAACAAAAGTAAATATACTCAAGGATTTTGTCAAAGCCAACAATTCTCCAAGGTGTGGAATGAAGTCAGTAAATAAGAAAGGGGAGGGGACAAAGACCCAGGAAATCAATAATCTGTGAGAGAATAAAAATAGATACATTTTAGGAGTTTTGTTGCTTTAGAAAAGAAAATTGATCAGAAAGATTTATGAAGTAAATTCTTGAAATTCTAATTCAATATACTTTATGGTTCCATTGTTTTGTTTTAACTCATATCAGCCTTATTCGGGTCATTTCGTCATTTTGGGTAAGAAAAAATTACGTTTCAAGTTCAAGTTCTAGTTCTTCTTCTTCTTCTTCTTCTTCTTCTTCTTCTTCTTCTTCTTCTTCTTCTTCTTCTTCTTCTTCTTCCAGTCTACTAGTGTCACAGATCATTTTGACTCCCTCATGCCATCTCCTCGCTCTATCCTCCATTTCACTGAGTAGGTCTTCTAGTTGCATTGTGTGTCCTCGGCTAGTTGCTCGACATAAGTTCTGTGTGGTCTCCCCACCTGTTTTGGCCTCTACAAAAGAACATCGCTGACGATTTCATCCTTGGCCCTCCAACAATGACTCGCATATCTGGTCCTTCTCTCTCATCTTGAGGAAGGCATTCATAAAGTTACTCCTTTGTAAGTACTACTTCTAGGAGATGTTGAGAGTGCCTCTTAGCATTTTTGTGTGTGTACCGTTATGTTTCTTTTCTCGTCGTTTCGTAAAAGTCCAAGTGCAACATCCATTTACAAAAACTGATGTAACAATATTTTTAAAGAAGTCAGGTTTCCTCTTGATAGGAAGGTCTGACTTCAAGATTGCTTTAACCTTTGTCCAGTCCAGTCCAAGCTTTGCTGATTCGCACATTCAGTTCGCTCTCTGTGAAATTCTCTTTTGCAATTTTACTTTAATTTTTATTTTTAGATAAGTAAACTCATCGACACTTTCGAGACAAGTCCCATTAAGGGAAGGGATATTTACATGTTGGTTCAGGAGAATGTGCTGTTTTACTTGTTTTCACAATTTGCCGTTTCTTCAAGACCGTATAGTAGTGCTCAGCTTTAGTATAATAATAGATATATCTGTTGGGTGTACACGGCAGGTTTCATCGATCTACTCATGCTGGACCTGGGGCCGAATCGGGTTGATCGAAACAGAGTGATTCGTGAGCACCCTTTCGTTGCCAAACACAGTATCAGAGACTGGTCTAATAATAGATATGAATACTTAACATAGAATAATGGTAATTCATTTTCAAGGGTTTGTTGTTTCACATATAACCTTAAGGTAGATGAATGTAGATATAATTCTTTTGTTGTTGGCATTTTGTTTTGCTTCATTTGAACACTTCAATATATGTGGGTTTTCAGTCACTCATATTTTGGAGTCAAGTCCAATTTAGGGAAGAAATATTTCCATGTTGATTTAGGAGAATGAAAACGAAAATACTCTAATTGAAAGAATGTTATCGCTATAATAATATCTTTGTTTCTCTACGTTAGTAATGACTCTTATCTCCTGTTTCTCCCTATTTTAAATCCTGGACTCACCCAGATGCGAACAAAATTTAATTAATTTATATCTTATGTCGTTTCTTAGTTTTATTTTCAGACTTTTAGACTGATGTTTAATCATAACAAAATTTACTGAGTAGATGTTGAGAACGGTTCTTAGCATTCGTGTGTACACACCATGAAGCTTCTTTTCTTGTCGTTTGGTAAAAGTCCAGGTGATATGTCCATATACAAGAACTGATGTGACAATTGCTTCCACAAAAAGACATCGTTGACAATTTCATCCTTAGCCCTCCAACACTGGCCAGCAAATCTGTTTTCTCTCTCTCTCTCTGATCAGGGCTGAGATCCGAGGAAGATGTCCGTAGAATTGCTCACTTGTAGGGTGCTGCACCCAGGATATTTTAACAGTAGCTCTTAGGATTCTGGTGTACACACTGTTAAATTTCTTCTCCAATCTTTTGGTAAAAGTTCAGGTTCTACTTTCATATATAAGAACTGATGCAACAATGGCTTTAAAGAAAGTCACATTTCATCTTGGTAGGAAGATTTGACTTCCAGATTTCTTTCACCTTGTTCAGTCCAAGTTCATAGTATCCTCAAATATTTATTTATGGTGGGTGCTTTAATTAGTTATTCATTATGTAAATTCATGAGTATATAATCGAATACTGTTATGTTGTACCCATGACAGATTCTATTTGATCTATAGATGGGGCTCTGGCAAGTACTACCACTTCGGATCAGAATGGACCTAGGAGTAATGCCAAGTAAGGGATGACTCCACACTCCCCAAAGTTCCCAAATTCTGGCCTCATCATCCGATGCAATTTCATGCCTTGCTCAGAACAGATTCTATTTAATCCATAGATGGGACCCTGACAGGTACTCCCACTCTCAGTCAGAATGGACCTGTGAGTAAGGGCAACTAAGGGGTAACTTTACACTTTTTTATTTACTAATTGCTTATTAAGTGTAAAAGCCACTAGAGGATAGAGTTAATGAGATTGTCAGGTGAATGATGATCAATATTATGAGAGGATTGAAAATAATGAATGGCATGAATAAGATTTGATGACTTATGAGGACGGTTTATGACAAGTGTTTATTAAGATTGGATTTGTTGAAGATGGCCATGTTGTAACCCTCAGGGAAGTAATCTTGTGGCTAAGTGTTGCACAGATGGGAAGTTCTTGGAAAGAAACTCTGTTCATAAAAATTTCGTTTAACGTTATGCACACGGAGGAAGAAGGAAAGGTTCTGTTAAGTTGTGGTAGTTGACGAGTTCTTGCTGTGAATGTTTTACAAGGAAGAAGCAGAGATTGAAGTGTAACAGTATCATGTCCTTCGATTCCCACAGATTATTCGGATGGCAGCAGCACATCATGTAGATAACTTGAGTCTCATTTGTAGACGACATGCAGCAGTAATTCATGTCCTCTCATCGTCTCTCTTTTTGCAAAAGTTACCGACACAAGGAAATATAATGTCTCTGAATAAAACGTCCTGGAGGTGTGGCAACATTGACAGCAAAGTCCCACAGTGGGCGTTTGCATGTAGAGACAGGGATGTCACAGATTGTTATATAATAAAAGTCCAAATTTTATATAGAGTGGACTGGCGATTTGGGTCCAAGAAAAAACACCAGTCGAATTTCTGTGCATGTATCTACCTTCCTCACCAACCCACACTCGTTCACCATCATTGACAATAAGGCTATATCATTTTATTTTTATACATCAGTGTTTGTCGTCATTCTTTTAAGCACAGCAGATCTACAACATGTGTGCCTCAGAAGAGAGACCACGTAATGCAAGTGTTGTCTTAGACTGCTTGACTAATCAGCCGAATGGCTGGAGAAAGCAATAATTGTACAAATAACTCATCCTCCAAGCTCTGCGATAAATCTTTATTTACGTTTATACTAGCGATGTAACCATACATCCTTGCTGCATTAAACGGACGAAATACACTAAACTTTGTTGTATGTTTAACATTATAATTTATTTCCGACTATATATGATATATTATGCTGCTTATTTTTGTTGATGCTGATATTTGAACGTGTAATATAATTAAACAAACAATTAATTTAGTCTATAAGGCTGGGAATAAACAAAGAATACCACAAAGTGAAAAATGAGACTCGTTGCCGACGAAATTAATATTTTAATGTCAATCAATATAACTATGATCTGTGTATATATAATGCAGAGGCAGATAAATATCATCTTGGGAAATTATTCATGGGATTATTATTAATATTTAGCATTTTCAAAACATTGATCAAAACTAAATTATATTTTCTTTTTCTAAATTAAATATTGATAATTTATCTATATAATAAAAGTGAACGTATGTGTGTCCAGCCTGATTCATGGCATGAAGAAGAGGAGATTGGAGAAGAGGGACAAACAAGAAGATGAAAAAAGGTAATAGGCAGAGTAGAAGTGACTGCTGTTGCTTTTTTGAAAGCTTGATACCGGTCAACAATTCAGAATTCAGTTTTTAAGCTGTTGGCGTCGGCTGCTGCTGCTGCTTCTTCGAAAACTCAATATTACCTAATAAATATATTTTTTTCAATGCTACATTGATTTGTTTGTAAAATTAAACATTTCTCTGTTATTTTTGATAGAATATGTCATACACTCATGTTTAACCAATCTATCTTCTGTTTGTCTCATTAAAAGTTATCTATGTGTGTGAGGAGATAGATAGAGAGAGAGGGATAGATAAATAGAGAGAGAGGGGGAGAGAGAAATAGAAAGAGAGGGAGATAGACCTGAAGTTTAAGGTAACAATAGCAGTAATTTTGTCTCCTTTTAATTTTTTTATGGAAATCGCTCCAGACAAGGCATGAAACCACTTGATGTAAGGAGCTAAAAAGAAAAAATACCACTCTAAGGTCAAAAACTAGTCAACGATAAATGTAAGATGGATAGATTCCAACCTAGAAAGCAACAATTTTTGCCCACTTTGTCAGAAACATCGCTCATGAAATGTGAGGACTAAAGGACAAAATAAGGGAAGCGAGAGTTACGAGGCTGCTGAAAGTAAACCCATGGTCCACTTTTTACTCTCCTTATCGATTAGTTTCGTTTTATTGATTCCGAGTAGTGATAGGAATTAAATTGCAAAGCGATAGTGAGCGGGCGAGTCTTAAAATAAATTTCAATGACAAAAATCTATATGTATATGTGATGAAAAGAGAACACTTCTATCCCCTTCTATGCTTCGGAAGTGAATTACTTCCCTTGATCACTCTTTCTTTTTTTAGTCAGCCATTGTTTCTCGTAGAGACTAGATCCCTGTGTAGATCTTTGTCGAATAAAGCTTCTTCAAGCAAACTCAGTCTTCTTAAACTCATTCTATTCTATCCTTTTGAACAACTCATTACAGTATAAAAAAACAGTTTAGGTTTCAAGAATCAGTCTCGTGCCACAACAAAGAAAAGTTTTAAAGACTTGCAGGAATTTCGACCGTAACACTGATTTTCACTTTGACAGCATAATGATGAACAACAAAAGAGACTGGCCTTCGATGCAATACAAAGGAAATGTATTGGGAAGTGACCACTTCAAAAATCAAATTCTATGAGTTTCCGGTCTAGGATGTTAGCACAATAAACTCAGCCATTTTGAACATTTTGGGCTGGAAA
Organism: Sepiola atlantica; assembly: GCA_963556195.1. Taxonomy (NCBI): domain Eukaryota; kingdom Metazoa; phylum Mollusca; class Cephalopoda; order Sepiida; family Sepiolidae; genus Sepiola; species Sepiola atlantica. Next base: position 56,605,920 of record OY744533.1, on the reverse strand, counting down.
GAAAGAAGCTTGAATACTCTTCCATATATTGGCACAGAAGACAGACATTGGAGTATGGTTTTTAAAAGATGCTGATTCAGCCATTTCTGACAAAATTTGGCAGCAGAAATTTCCTTTAACTTACAGTATTGGATATTAGTGTGTATGTCACTTAGTAGATATATCGGTTAAAAATAGATTGTGCAGTAAAACTACAAAATAGTTAATACTTGAAAACCTGTAAACAAAAAAAAAACACAATTTATATAAAACACATTAGAATGAAATCCTTTACCGAATCTGGATAGTTTTAAAATGTGGAAACGATGTGTACATTTTTTTAAAGGGAATAAAGAAAACACATAATTTATATCAAACGCATGAGAATTAAATTCTTTACTGAATCCGGCTAGTTTTAAAGAGAAAAAATATTACAAATTGTTTCCACAAACAAATAGTCAGTTTCGGTAGGGGATCTCATTCTAGTACATTTGAGATGAATTATGTGTTTTTTTGGTTTTTTTTGTTTAGGAGTTTTTGAGTGTTAACTATTCTGTACTTTTACGTATTGTGCAGCTATTAGCCATAAGCAGGATGTATTATAGACATAGGGTCAGCAAAGATAAAGCAGGTGACCTTTTGGAAAACGAACCCTGTGTGTGAATAATAATTAAGCGGAGGTTACATGAGATCAATGATTGCGAGCATGGCAGTGACAATCATCAGTCAGGATGGAAACTTTTGGACCGACAAGACACAATGTTAAAATGCGCTAAGCAGATTTACAAATAATTAAAGACATGAAGTAATACATAAATAAGTATCTCTCCATGTTTCTGTTCAATTCTGTCTTCTCCCTGTGACTTTGCAGCATTGGATCAGCAAGTTGCGGTTGATTGAATGAATGAATTCTTCTTTGAAAGTATCTTGTGTGGTATTAATTAATTGAATAGATAATTAGGGAATGTGAGATGGTTTTGATGGCAGCTGCAAGTTTGTCATCAATCCAAAAGGATGGCGGCTCACTCGCATGCAAAGTGACCGGCAGAAAATCAAGGTGTGATTATGAATTATGATGATCGAACTGTAATTAATAATGACTATTATAAGTAATTGGTAAGGTGGAGATCAGAGAGTCCTTTGCATCCACTGACTAAATAACAACAAGACTAAAGAATAGAATAGTGCTGCATCTGTAGTGGAATGGGGACATAAATGGGTGATAACATTTAATGTTATTATATCAAAGCTCCTTTCCTTTAACAATTATAAGAAACCTTTTCAACCACCGATTGCCATGGCTAATAGCACCCTACCTGAGAGTCCAACATTAAAACTCCTCCGCCTAACATTCACAAGTAACAGGAATTGGAACAAATACATAGAATACGTTGTCAAGGCTGCTGCAAGAAAGGTGGGCTCCCTCTACCAAGCTAGAAACTTCTCAAACCTGCCGGTATCCTATATCTCTACAAAACCACCATTCACCCATGCATGGAGTATTGTTATCACATCTGGGCTGGTGCACCAACTGCTAGCTTCTCCATCTTATACAGGATCCAAAAAAGAGCCTCTAATCTAATAACTGCCACAATATCTACAATCTTTCCAATCGCTGCAATATTGCATCCCTGTGCTTGTTTTACAAGTACTTTAATCTACTATGCTCTGATGAACTTGCTGCACTGGTGCTCCCTCGACGTAAATACCTCCGACCTACCCGCCAGTCAGCAAAATCCTACCTTTTCACTGTGGAGGTCCCCAGATGCCGAAGGGCTTTCTACTCTAATAGTTTCTTTCCTCGAACTGCTATCCTTTGGAATTCCCTTCCTACTTCCTGTTTCTCTAAATGAGCCAATGTGCAGAAATTTAAATGTAATGTGAACAAGAATCTTGCTGCACAACTCCCTACTTAGGATGCCTCTAATTCATAGTAGCACCTTACGTCTCAGTGGCAATGTGCCTTTTTTGGGGTGAGCGAAAGTAAATATATATATATATATATATATATATATATATATATATATATATATTAGTTATTAAAAATAACAAGCAATTTGAACGCCATACAATGCATTTTAGTTTTATTAACTTTTTTTTTTTTTTCAATTGAATTTTCGAAGATATACTTCTTCATCAGAATTAAATAAAGATATATAAAAATACCTTTCATTGTATGGCGTTCAAAAAAAAAAAACGACTCATTCGTTCATTTACATCGAACTGATAACACCAAAAAAAACAAGATGAGATCTAAAAGAAAAAAAAAAATGAAAGGTATTTTTATATATCTTTATTTAATTCTGATGAAGAAGTATATCTTCGAAAATTCAATTGAAAAAAAAAAAAAGTTAATAAAACTAAAATGCATTGTATGGCGTTCAAATTGCTTGTTATTTTTAATAACTAATATTTCCACATAAACAATGCTTTCTAACCGAGGACAACAACCATATTATTCAAATTGCACCGCCGTGTGCCGTCCGGAAAAAAAAAAGACTCATTCGTTCATTTACATCGAACTGATAACACCAAAAAAAACAAGATGAGATCTAAAAGAAAAAAAAAAATGAAAGGTATTTTTATATATCTTTATTTAATTCTGATGAAGAAGTATATCTTCGAAAATTCAATTGAAAAAAAAAAAAAGTTAATAAAACTAAAATGCATTGTATGGCGTTCAAATTGCTTGTTATTTTTAATAACTAATATTTCCACATAAACAATGCTTTCTAACCGAGGACAACAACCATATTATATATATATATATATATATATATATATATATATATATATATGTATATATATATCTTTAACACTCATATTATCCATTCATTGTGTCATTCTCATATCATTTCTCTTCATGCAACGCAGATCCTCAATCCTCACTGGCCAGGTTTCACTTCCATACATCATCACACTGTGTACACATGCCTAATAGACTCTTCCTTTGGTCGACAGTGGTAACACTCTGCTGGTTAATGATGTCAGAATTCTCTGAACTTAATCCATCCACTCCTAATTCTTGCAATCACATCAGCACCTGTTTCTTCCTGTTCTCCAATGGTATCACCAAGGTAACAACACTTCTGAACAATCTCAATAACTTCGCCATCGAAATATACTTTAAAATTGAATATTTTTTACTAGACTTTTTTCACTATCAAATTGAACCGCAAAATAAAATTACAAATTTTAATATGAAAAATCAAATATTTGTTACATATAAAATATTCTTATATATAAAGGAAAGACGATTCCCCCCTATCATTATCACATGGGTATAAAATCATATGTGATAATATGCTAACATCTAAACATATAAAGTAAAGACGATTCCCTCCATCTAAATTTGTGATTAATAGTTTTATTAACAAAGGTAGATATAAAAATCTGTTTCGTTAATTAGGGCAATTATTAGACTGTGTTTATAAAATAAAAAAAACTTTTATTTTTAATCGATTTCATTGATTTGAATATTTAATCCTGACAATATTTTATTTCTTATTAGTCTTAAATAGAGAAAGGCAGAGGAACTTTCATGCACACAGTTGTAAGTCCTTATACTGCTACTCAAATCACTGGGTGCTAAAATTATAACGGACAAACATTTGGCTATTCACCGGTAAAAGAGTGAAATGAATTTCTTTTATTTCTTTTGTGTTTGGTTGACAGGGGAAAGAGAAGATAAAGAATACAGCTATTTTACTTTTAAGTAACATTTGACTGTGAGATACAAAAATTGATTCGGTGGCTCAAACAGTTAGCACACTATACTTAAACGTTATGAGTTCGAAACTCATGGGTAATTTTACTATGATTTTGTCTTAAAAGGAACATAAACTTGTCTCCAATTACAATATTAAGCAGATTGTCTAGTTTTATTGTTACTTTTTTTTTTCTGTAATTTACAGAAATTAGGACCCCGGGTGACGCCAGGTAGCCCTGCTTGTATAAAAATTAAAATATGTTTAATTCTTTTCTTCCTCTGTGTAACTAAAACTAAATGGAACTTACATGAACAAAGTTACTTTACAAGAACGTCCCATATGCGGAATATAATACCACAGGGCTGCTTCCCAACTGACTACGAGATGGTCGTTTTCAAGTCCAATGTTAACAAATTCTTGTGAGCACTCCGCATAAATAATAAAATTCTAACCATTTCCCCAATCCTCTCAAGATGTTGTTCATCGCCAACTGACAATCTTATTAACCCTTATCATCGAGTTGCCTTTAGGCCTTGATACATCATCATCATCATCATCATCATCATCATCATCATCATCATCATCATCATCATCATCATCATCATCATCATCATCATCATCGGTTTAACGCAGCAGCATCATCATATTCCGTTTAACGTCCGTTTCACATACTGGCATGTGTTGGACGGCTTTTAGAAATTTATTTCCAAACTAACCTATCTCTGGCCAGGTCATTATTGAAACTACAAAACCTGAAATGCAACAGATTTTCTTTGGAAGTCATTTCCTTAGTTGAGGCAAGATTTTTCATAGGTCAGATGTCTTTCCTGACACCAACCCAGTGGGTTATGGGGACCAGTGCTTTTATCGAGGCACCATGTCTAGGTGATTGCCTACCAAGGATAAAGAACGCTTCACCTGCCCTAAAAGTTACACATGCACTTTAAAATATATAATTATCTCTCTTACTCTTGCTTTGTTCTGAAGTCAGGGCTCAGTGTTTAAACCGAACAATCTTCAGGGTACAATGAGTTATAATTGGCATTGGTTTTATGGCTGCATTGTATGGAGAAAGTCTGAAAAGCAGATCGACAGACAATTTTTGTCTTTTATATATAGAGAACTAAATACCAATAAAAGTGAGAATTTCGTTGTCTTATTCTTTTGATGTAGAATATTTTACCTAAATATGATTACTTCGAGACAGGGTTTACATTGCTTCTTTTTTTTTCAATTTTCTTATCTTTTTTTTTTTGCTGAGGATGGTGCATCCTCCCGAATGCTAGACATTCACCCGCTATTTCAGAGACTCCAACCGAGAGATTTTTTTTAAGATACTAATTGTCCCTTCTTGCACTTGGTTCACCGGGTATAATCGTCATGTAGTTTTTAAAATTCTTATTCATGAGCTTGGTAGCTCTTAAGATTATTAGAATGATGGAGATCATCCTAAGATTCCAGTTTCTTTTCATGTCGTACATAAGACCTTGGTATTTAGCCTTCTCAGCTCTGTAAGTCAGCATCATTAGAGACACTGACTTCAACTAGGGTTGCTACACTATTCTTCTTATCCGATATCACTATGTCAGATTTAACAACTCCGTTTACTAAGTATGAAGCTGTAAGAATTGCATAATCATAGTGGATGGTGGATGATTTATTTGCAACAGTTCTTTCTGGTATATGTTCCCAGAACTTTCTGCTACACTGGATATTCAACTTTTTACAGATAATCCACTCCATTGTGTCGCATTGTATAGCAGTTGTTCCCCAACAGAACCATACAACTGGATTTCAGGTGGCTAACACTCTCTACTCTTGTGTGACAGAACGTGCACTTGTCGTTACTGCGACCACTCATCTTAAAAGCATTGGTCATCAAGCCTTGATCTTGAGTTGCTATAGTGGAGCAATCTTCTTTGGTCCAGTCTACATAGCCTTCTTTATCTATATATTCCTGGGATAATTCACCCAGAAAATATTTGGCATGTTGTTTGTTGGTCCATCCTTCCAGTTTTCTACTATGGAAGGTATTGGTGTATTTTCTTATTCTGATGTGTGCTTCTATGTTTTATCACAGAAGAATATGAACATTCATACGTGAAGAGAACGGTCAGTGAACCAAGCTTTAATTGGGTCAGCAATTTCATTGGTTTGGCTTGGTTTGGTTTACGGCATACCAACCATCTGTGGGTTATTTAATGCCGGATAAGGTTGTTAAATATGATTCTATAGGCAGGATAAATATTTAAATTCCTAGAATAGATTGCTCTTTGAATACATTGCTCTTAGAATACATTTCTTTTAGATAACCAAAATAGACTGCTCTCAGAATACATTGCTCTCAGAATACATTGCTCTTAGAAGGAAATTCCACAGGGAAAGTGGGAACATTATTCCTAGAAGGAAATTCTACTAAGAAAGGGAAGAATTACTTTCAAAAGGGAATTCTGAGAGAGGGATACATTACTCTCAGAAAACACCACTCCAACAAAAACATTACTTTCAGAAAAACATTACTTCTTTGAAAACATTACTCTTTGGCATTGGTAATCTTTTTTGTTCTCAACATGATTGACCCTCAGCCACCGCTTTCTAGTATCGATTTTGTGAGAAAAATAAAAATGAGAAATAAGGTTTTTTTTTTGAAGAATCAGATTGAATAATGCGGTAGGGGATGAACTTATGAACCAGGGCATGATGTGACCAGCCGATTGATCGGATCGGGCCTCTCTGACCTCTCGTCTAGCTGAATTAAGGGCCGAAGTGGAAGAATCGCTCAGTCACCAGGATCCCATCCCACGGCATCACGGGTCGCCACCCACAGCCAACAGGTGGCCCCATTTTCGGGGGAGTTTTACCTCTCTGCATGGGGTTGCAGTCGGCGAATTCGTGGCCCCACCGACAGGGCGATCATCAATTTCAAATTCTCATTTTGGCACGATGCCATAAATGAAAACGATCCTCGCATGAAATGAATATCTTTTAGATTTATTATTCTGATTAATGTTTGCTCTGTAAAAGTACAAAAAAGAAACCAGGAAAGTTGTCCATGTGAAACAACGTATTGGACAAAACTGTAAATATACAACGAAAAAACAAAGATATCAATCTTTCAATAGATTTCTGATTTTTCTTTTTGTAGACAAGTTAATCTTTTTTGTTATTCATCTCTCTTTGGATTTCTTTTTAATAGAACCCTTTTCCATGTCTAACTTCTTTTCTTCACTTTTCTTTCAGAATATTTTAAACTTATACCCTTTATTTTTATCATTCGTATTTTTCTAACAACTATTCTCATTTTGGTGGTTATATTCACAACATAACGACCGACTTACCCTCCGACCTTTTCGAACTTACAAACCTTTTAGTCAAACTTAAGAATCTTTATGTCAAACTTGTACAAAATGTTTAACTTAACCTTTTATTTAATCCACGGGGGTAGTTTGTTCTCATTCTGTCAGCCATGACTGGGTAGAAGTTTTAGTTATTATGTTATCCTTAGTTATTATCGCCTCTAATAAGGATCAAACTTTCCACCTCCAGAAGACTGTCACTAAGTTATCGTCTTCTTGGGATGAAGATTCACTCCTTACTACAGGCGATAATAACTAAGAATAACTAGTGATGGGACGATTCCAATATTTTTTTCCGATTCCGATACAATTACCGATTCTGATTCCTATTCTTTTTAAATCTCTAAATATTTAGCTATAGAATTGCTGTTTCTTTGTTTTTTAATTTTCGGATTACCGTAAAACCCATGTGATATGTGCATATATTATTGCAAACTTAAAAATACACTTGGGGGGGGGGTGATCTATAGATTTCAGTTTTACTGGTAGTTAAAAATCAATAATATCATTAGCAGTAGCGTGGTGGGAGGTTGATGGCTGCAGGGGCCAATCACTGATTTGGCGCCCCCCCCCCGGATATGAGCGACGAAGTCGCGAAAAAATGCAGCTGGGGGTCTGGGTCTGGGAAAATTTTGCCATTTTAAGGCCTCCAGATGCCCCCGTTGATGCATTTTTTAGCACTAAAATGCATTACTTTATGTTAAAGAATTGCCTTTCTCTCGAGTTTTTGGGGGGCATTATGGAACAAAAATCATCTTTGGGGGGGGGGGGACAATGCCCCCTTGGAGCCATTCTCTGAAATGGAACAAAATTGTGTTTATTAAGGTCTTTATTTTAAATTTTCTTGGGTCTCCTACAAAGGGTGCGCCCCCTAAAACCCCATTTTGGCGCCCCCCCAGAAACCTTGGCTGGGGGGGGGGCCTGGCACCCCCGCCCCCCCCCCCCCTGCCACCACGCTACTGATCATTAGTACTAGCAAGGGAAAATTAAGTTTTGTAATAAAAACAAACAAACAAAAAAAAAACAATTAAAAAAATCGTTTTTGGCATCGGAAAATAGGCACCAATTTTTACGATTCTGATACTTATTCCGATACCCCAAAAGTTCTGATTTTTTCGATTCCCGATTCCGATTAATCGTCCCAACACTAAGAATAACATAATAATTAATTAACACTTTTACTCGATCATGGCTGATAGAACGAGAACAATCTACCTATGTGGATTACATAAAGTGTTCAGTTCGAAATGCTGTATGGATTCCAGAGTCTGGCATAAAGATTCAAAAACATGCACTTGAAGAATGATGGAAGTTACATCGGCCGAAACGTTATAAAATTAACAATCACGATGAGAATAGTAGTCCAAATAATACCAATTATCAATCCTTATCTCAAAAATTCGAAAACATCATATCTTATAGCACTGAATTTAAAATAAGGCTGAGTTTGTTAAATAAAATAAAAAAATATTAAAGTAAAAAATTATCTATTTTAATTTAAAATTGGAAGTCAGTTTAAGGGTTCACAGTGAAAATTATATATCTATTTATATAAAGAGCAGCATATGTATATGTTTATATATTTGTATGTACAAGTCGTAATGTGTGCTATATTTAGTTTAATTTAGTTTTATGCAAAAGAGGTAAAAATGGGGTGGAAACCCTGCGTGAAAATTCAAATGCCTCCGATTTTTATGAAATTTTATCAATACGTATTAGACATCAATTAATAAATATTCCCTCAAATTTCAGATTCTTTGGAGTATTTTAACGGTGTTTTAGGGCGGCATAATATGAGCACAACCCATCATTCAAAAATGCAAATATTTCAGATTTGCATTGAATTTGATCCATATTTATTAGACACCAATTATGCAAGATTTCAATTTCTTCTTAATACATTGTAAGCTTAAACCTAAAATTTGAGACATTTTCTAGAATCAAAATGGTGTAATGGATTTTGACCGAAATTGGAATAAGGATTCTAGACAAAAGGGTTAGTATAATAATATCTTGATTTTAATCTTCGTAAGGCGACATAAAAGTGGTGCAAAACTGCTTTATTCAGGAAATTAATTTTACCTGAGATGGGTATTCTTCTAGTTCAGATATAAAAACATATCTAAACGATGCACTAGGATGCGCTATAAGTGATAGTATAACCAGGTCCATCAAAGGTTGTTGATCCCTGTAACATGATACCCTTTTGCCTGTCAGACCCCAGCTTTGCTGATTGGATGAAAGATTGCATCTCGGGAGTGTCCAAATATTGTGCACTTCTAAACACATAACAATTATCAGACCAACAGCAGTTTCAACGATTATGCATATGCACACACATGACAGAAGTAAATAGACACCCCACAAAAATAATTCATGCATCTTTAAAATTTAAAACATTGATTGTCATTTTCTTGTGTTTATCTCTTGAAGCGAGGTCCACACTGGATTTCTCCCTCCACCATACAGCGTCAAAAGCTTGGTCAGGATGAAGTTCGGCTGTCATGAGATCTTATTGTAATTGTTCCAACCATCCTCTCGGCCTTTTTCTAGGATCTCATTTTTGCAATAGTGTCGTCGTCTGTGGGCATTATATGCCCATACCAGCGCAGACGATTTTCACCCATTTTGTCTGAGATCAGAGTAACTTTGGACATGGTGGAGCCTGGTCAGATCGCAACTCCAATGCAACATCGTTATCTCCATGACCAATAGTCTTCTTTCTGCTACCTTCCCCGACGGCCAGCACCTGGAGCCGTACAAAGCAGCAGTAAAAGTTTGAAATATCGATATTTTATACTAATTGATATTTTTTGTCTTTCAGATATAAATATGTTTATCATATCACCATTTAAGAAGCGTTAGAAATCTCAGACTTTCAGAGGAGTCATATCTGAAAATAGACTCAATCTGAATCAAATTGCTGCAAATTTCGGGATTCCACTTTTCATTGTTAACCGAGTGATTGTCTAATTCAACAGAGAGGGAAAATGATCAATATTATATCGCCTAGGTCGATCAGGATTCTCTGAAAGCAGGTTTCGTTAATAATGATAAGGGTGTATATTTACTTCTGTCATGTTGATATATATATATATATATATATATATATATATATATTTAGATCCAATATTATATTGTGCTGGGCAATTCAGTACAAAATACCAGGCAACTACTCTCTCTATGAGATGAAATAGTTTTTTTTTCAGTGTGGCACAATATCAAGAACACTACCCCAACATTGGTGGTATATCAATTAATATTTTATCCTTTTCTACAATAATATACAATAACAAAAGACATCCCAAAGAAAATAAATAAATAAAAGATACGGATCATAGAATTAGTCTAACAAAAAAAACATAATCGTTTTATATGGCAGTAAAGATGAGCTTGCGAAAACAATCCTGGAGGTGACGACAGTAGGAACAAAATCAAGGTGAAAAACCCAGAAGCAATTGGAGTGACAATACCAAAGATTGCAGTTCAACCTGAACTATTACAGAAGCTAAGAGATCTCCTGAAAACAAAAGGAGGCAGAGGTGCATAAAGGCCAACTCTCATCTCGAAGATGGCATATAATAATGAATGCTTTACTCATTTTTTGGGCATTAGCGCCACCATCTTTGATAACATCAAGCAATATGAACCAGGAAAGAAACAATAGTTGAATACTTACAGTTGCTTGGGTCAAGTTGAATTTGATGACTGACTCAGTGGAGACAACAGGTTTGGCTGTGAAAAGTTGCAATCCACCAGGTGCAATCACAGGACATTTGGTAAGGATGTGTTGATATTTCTTTTGGGATGCGACACCATCGATGCAATAGTCACCACCCACTTTTCTGTAGCTGAAGATTTAGAAACAGGATGGAATGAAAACGTATAGGGTAGAAGTCTTAAGTAATTATTAATTATATTAGTATCACCTGTAGTGAGGATTGAACCTTCAACCTCCAGAAGACTGTCACTTATATATATATATATATATATATATATATATATATATATATATATATATATATATATACTGTATATTAGTATTTCATGTATCCGCATAAAATTTTATAAGGAGATATAATTTTTTATGTATCAATTTTCAGTATTTATTTCAACAGTGCTCGATACGTAAGTAGAGCTAGGTAGTAAGCTATGAAAATATATTTATGGCAATTAAGCTACACAGAAATGCATTTTAGCCTGAAGATTTCCCCCGGGGATGAAACACGGGAGCCTCTGTGTAGCTTAATTGCCATAAATATATTTTTGTAGCTTATATATATATATATTTTAAAATGATGAAATAAGTAAAGTTACATACTTTACTAGTTTATTATAATCATCGGGTGTTTAAACAAGGAATATAATAAAATGACCTTTAATCCATGTATTTTCAAAGAATTACTCTTATCCTTAGAAGGAAAAGAACAATAAATTGGTAATTATTGGTAAGTATTAATTTTAAAATTTGCTACAAAAATTTTAAGATATGCTTAAAGCAAAATAATTGAAAAAAAATTTTCAATAATGAGAAGAAAGTTATTGTATCAATGCAGTTGTTGAAAAAATCCCAAATCAATGAAGAGAAAGTGGCAACGTTGCTTCTGTGCCGTTTCTTTGTGTATTTTGGGCCAAACCTTCCCCGACTTTGCATGCAACTGCTGAGCCTTGCTTTTTTCGGTGTTGGAGATTAATACCTGCAATCCTGTACATTAATGAATATCTGAGACCAATGAGGAGAACTTCATGCAGACCAGACAATCCTGAGGCACGATCTTCATGAGCTCTATGCAGAAGGCTGACATGCCTAACAAACAAACAACAGTACCAGTTGATTTCTTACTGGCAACATTGAAAAAGGAGTCGACATTTTACTGTCATAATCGCGAGTTACTTTAAAAAATAAAATCGCACATGAACGTCTGGAAAAAAATATTGAAAATTCATGCTCGTTGTTTGAATTTAATTTCAACAGTAACAGTCAATTTGTTATCGTCATCAACACGATTTATTATATAAAAAAAAATAAAACAACGAATGAACATGTTCGAAGTCTTAGTTTGGAAAAGAAATGCATGTATTACATAACAAATGAACACGTTCACAGTCATTACCTGGAAAAAAAGAGCAAATGGATTTAATTAATACTGGATAATTTCGTTTTTCTTTAATTATTTTTAATCTTAAAAATACCAATAAAAATCATCATTTAAATGTTTAAATCTGTTTTAAAATGCATTATTCTTTGTTTAATTTAATTTTTGTTTGAAACTAAGAAAATCTATTTAAAAGAAATGAATTTCGTTTCTTTACATTCTAATATATTTCAGTTATTTTATAGACCTAACCGATAATTGCCTCTAGTGACTCCAGGTGGAATCGAAAGGAAATTTCAATGGTGTCTTTAGATTCTGTGAAAAATTAAACCCTTATTGAAACCTATTTTAATGTTCTAACTGTTAACATATCGATTTTTATGACACAGAAAGAAGCATTGATTTATATGAAGATAGAAGATAGAAGATGAAGAAGTGAGAAAAGTATCTATTGTATTTTTGTTTTGTAAATTTAGTCAAACCTATTGAATGCGAGTGGTTTCTAAATCTATTCTTTCAAACAAAAAAATGAAATCTAAAATAAAGAAAGAAAGAAGAAGAAAAAGAAGAAGAAGAAGAGGAGGAAGAGGAGGAAGAAGAAGAAAGAGGGTGACTTACCCACGGGATTTGTTGAAATGTTGATTCTCTGGACAATTGAAAACAGGACGGTCAACGTGAAACCACTTCGCAGGTTTGCATTCGTCTTCAGCAGACTTTTGTTCATATCCAAAATCACTAAACAAAAACAAAACGTGTATTATTCGGACTACTGTTTTCATTTTGGATGTTATTCTCACAACTTTTCGACCTCCTACCCAGTCATGGCTGACGAAATGAGAGTACATGCTACCCCCGTGTATTAAATAAAGGGTTCCATCCGAAATTTTGTACAGATTGTAAAGATTTCAGAGTTCAACAAGATGAACCTGAAGAAGGTCGGAAATTTCATCGGTCGAAACGTTGTGAGAATAACATCCAAGATGCAAACAGTAATCCGAATAATCCAAATATTACAAATTATCAATCCTCATCAAAAAATTTCGAAACATAAGAAAAACGTTAAATATTTTGTGGTCAATTGCCTAACAAAGAACAAACTAACTTTTTCGACAATGACTGAAAATCTTCCAAATAAACAGTGTTAAACATCAGCCAAAAGAATAGGTGAGTTTGTTTAATAAACCCTGTGGGCCATGTTATGACCGAGGAAAGTTAGCATTATTTAGATAACTTGGTCTCAAAGTTTTAAAATGTTTTCTTATATAGAGAGTAACGTCGGTTTTCCCCTTATTTCTTTGAATTAAATAGCTTTGTTACCAAAAGGTACATACTTAAATCTCTTCAGTCAGTCAATTTTGGGCAAATAGTGGTCCGTGTTATTAAATCAAAAGTTTTCATATTAAATTGTGATCAACATTATTTTAAAATAAAGGAAGAGGGAGAACTTTTCACTTCCTAATGCAGATGTACTCTAACTCTACCTGTGAACACCAGAAAAAATTAATAATACAAATCTTTAAAGATTCATCAATAAAAAAAAGAGAACAGAAGTCTTCATTTGGGCTTTTCGCTTTCTTTCATTGCCTTTGGCTTACAAGAGGGGGTATTTTTGGATACACAAGGTATTTTGTTTATCGATTACCTTGAGAAAAGAAGAACCATCAATAGCGAATATTGTATAGCATTAGTGACATGTTTGAAGGAAGAAATCGACAAAAAACGGACACAAATGAAGAAGAAAAGAGTGCTTTTTCACCTAGACAATGCACCATGTCACAAGTCGATCGCAATGATGATAAAACTGCATAAATTGCACTTCGAATTGTTTCTGGACCCACTCTATTTTCCAGATCTGGACCCCAGTGACTACTGGCTGTTTCAAAACCTGAAAAGAATGCTCCAGGGAAAGAGATTTGGTCCCAATGAAGAAGTGATATCGGAAATCGAAGCATATTTTGAGGCCAAAGACAAATCATTCTACAAAAAGGCATCAAATTGTTAGAGAAGCATTGGAATCAGCGTATCACCCTAGAAAGAGATTAGTTAGGCCCGGGACTGATTGAGTGATGTGTTATAACATATACATAGACCTAACATTTTATATATATATAAGTGAGTAAATACGAGTAGAGATCACAAAGGTTATCAGTGATGAACACCATCTTTTTCATGGACGTGAACCAATGGTCCAACGACTGAAGTCAAGGAGAAGCTTCCTCAGCCATGTCAAACCTCTAGCAACATCTCAGGAAGAGACCATACTACAGCTGGCTAGAGAATGCCCCCACCCTCCTTCTGACATGGGAATCCCTCTTCTTAGGAACTCCCTTCCGGTTCAAAGGCACTCTGGCTCCAGTGGAAAACACTAAACCGCCTGAGAATGGGGCGATAAAAAGTTGCTATAAGTAGATGGGGCTACAAAACTGATCCACCCCTATGTGGATGTGGAGAGGAGGACCATACGATGTAACACTGTCTTATCTGCCCTCTTCTGTCCAAGCGGTGCAGCTTGAAAAATCTTGCAAAGTACAACACTAATGCAAAGGATTGTATAAAAAAGTGAGAAACTGTTGTATGACCACATGCTTAAAAGACACACAAAGAAGAAGAAAGAAGAAGTAAATACGAAATAACAATTTCAGACACCATGGAAGATTAGTTTAAGGAATAGTGGATAAGCAAGTGAACATGCTAGTAGAAATAAAGACACAAACACATAATTAAAGCTGGACCAAAATATTTCGGTTGATTCGTTCGACCATATTCATTTTTTTTTACGAAATAAATATGGTCAAACGAATCGACCGACATATATTGGTCCAGTTTTAATTATGTGTTTATCTGCTTATTTCTACTAGCATATTGTCTTGGTTATCCACTATTCCATGAACTTATTTTACACACACACACACACACACACACACACACATATATATATATATATATGTATTTTTAATATAAAGTGGTCTCTAGAGAAGCTTAAATCCTTCACTGAAATTTTTTTACCTCAAATTTTAATGCGATGTAAGCTACAGGGCAAACCCCATAAATTACTAAAATTCACAATCCTTTCTACAATCCAACCATATTTAGTACAAATAAACTTCAGTCTAAGCCTGATTTGTCCACAGACTTTCAACCATGAATGCCCAACAGTCTTTGTTTTATCGCCGTCTTTTTATGCCTTGTTCTTAGAGTGTACTTTACATTCCTCACCAACTTTGGATCGCAACGCGTGCACTGCATCATTTCAGGCATGTCATGACGGAATTCACATTGTATGTCTCTGTGGTCCACAACAAAATGCACAAGCAACCATTGCTCTTTTTGCAGCACCAAGGTAAGTATTCACCACAATTGTATAAGCAGAAACATTATTACAAAAATTGATACTTGTACTGGGTGACTCGAAAAATTCCAGCCACAATCCTTTTCGCAAGCCAATCATATTTGGTACAAATAAACTTCACTCTATGTTAAACTTGTCTACCAAGTTTCATTCATAAATATCTAACAGTTTTTTTTTTTATCGCCATTCAATAATAATCATAACTCGAAATGACGTGCAAAACTGTTAATAACTCTGACACACTCCTCTCTTGGCACTGTCCTGATTTTGGCTGTGATGACCATCTTTAGTTCGGGAACAGTCTTGGATTGTTTTGATCGACATTAGCTTTGTGATAACTTTACATGTAGAAATCTGGATCAGCACTTTTACTGATGAGACGATCATCAAAGTGGCCTCCATATCATCAAACGTTGGTAAATGAAAAACTGTTGGAAATTCATGATTGAAACTTGGTGTAACAAATATGGTTGGATTATAGAAAAGAAGGGTTTATTTTATTAACAATTTCATAGATGGCAGTTTTTTTTTGGGGGGGGGGGGTCCAGGGCCACCTTGAACATGCTATGTTTATTGTAAAACTTTTAAATTGCAATATAATAGTTTCACTTCTATTAAAATTCTGGAGCTGATTTATTGCAAAATCTGTGCTGTTTTTATTTTCACGATTTTTTTCAATGTTTTGTCTAATGTGCGATATGGTTAATAATTCAAATGAAGAAAAAATAAGATAAGGGAATCGCAGCTCAGATGGTTTGAGGCAAGATGAGGAAATGACGGCTCAGATGGTTTGAGGCAAGATGAGAAAATGACGGCTCAGATGGTTTGAGGCAAGATGAGAAAATGACGGCTCAGATGGTTTGAGGCAAGATGAGGAAATGACGGCTCAGAGGGTTTGAGGCAAGATGAGGGAATGACGGCTCAGATGGTTTGAGGCAAGATGAGGAAATGACGGCTCAGATAGTTTGAGGCAAGATGAGGGAATGACGGCTCAGATGGTTTAGACATCTGCTGAGGATCAACAATGACATCGTCGTGGAACTTGTTTTTGCATTAGAATTCGTCTGAAAGTGACCGAGAGAAAGGCCGTTGAGGAGATGGGCAGACGCCCTGCACAAAAATTTCTGTGAAACCGGCTTTCACCTGAACCAAGCCTGTGATGGTGTCAAGCGTAGACAAAAATCCATCATTGAGGACCCTACTGTAGCTTGGGATTAACGCATAAGAAAAAGACAAAGATTAAAATAAAGAAAAATTTAAGTTAAATTAAAAAAAATAATAAGTGGGTGTTGTAGTTTGCTTTGAGCATTGTAATGATATATAACAGAATATTTGGGTTAGAGACTGTCACAGTGTGCATTAATGAACTCTCCAACACACAAGCATCCTCTTTTAGAAAACACCTATTTAAATGTAAGAACATAAATAAAGATATAACTGTAAGTATTGAGATCACCAAAAGAAAGAATGGTAACCTTAGGATTAAGGAGTCAACCCACAAATTAGCAACAGATTAAAACTCAACACAGAATTGTTAATTTAGCATATTCATACACAACTGACACACATACGCATGACGTCATTTATGCTCAAATTCAAATAAAGTATTTTTATCAGGTCCACACATAGGACTACATTTATCACAGTAATATTTTCAACCAACGGCTACACACGTCTCCATTTTAAAAACATGTTGATTTGAAATGACGTATCCAATAACAGATGTGCACAAAAAAAACTCTAACTACAATTCTTAATTTTAATTTGAAGAAGAGATTTATCCTGAAATATTGTTCACCCTGTAGAATCAAATCATATACAATTGTATAAACTAGATATGAATATATTGCAGTAGATAGGAACAGATTGAGGTAGATAGATACTAACGGATAGAGATGAACAAATTACAGATATATATATTGGCATAGATAGGTATAAGTTGATAAGCAAAGAACAAACTAAATAGAACAGTAGAAATTAACACAGAGTCATGCTTTTATTGATTCGATATTTCGTTTTCATTGCAAAGCTATTATACCAGCCTCGATTCAACTGTGGCTACAAAAATGATTATTACTAGTCTTGAAAATGGTGACATAGCCGAAAAGAATTTTGTATTTGGGCAATTCTTAGATTCTCTTAATGTAGATGTACAATTTTATTGTACAAAAAACAGAGCTATGAATTAAAAGACTAAAAAAAAAACTCTTTGCGATAACTGTCCCTGATAGCCTGTATAATAAACAACATAGTCGTTCTGAATCGATGAAAAAATTGAATATCTTAACTAATAAAAGATCTTTTGGATTGTTTTTCCTAAAATTTGGTTACCGTTTTTTTTTTCACCATAATAAGTATGTATTTCCTAATATTAAAATTTTATTTAGTGTAATAAAGAGTACTACTCTATATAAAAAAACTCAATGCCTATTTGTGTGATGTTTGTGTGTTCGCTATGGAAAGAAAGGTTAGATAAACTACATAAAATCTAAAAGTTTATTCTTATGTAAAATTTACCAAGGAAGACAATTGAAGTGTTCCCGAATCTCTAAGTGCACTCGTAAGTGGGGCTATGATGGCATAACCCCCTTAAAACTCCAAAGATATGCTATTTTTATGAAATTTATTTGATATGTAAAACATTCTCCGGGGAAACCAACGTAAGTCGTCCCGAATATCTATGTTAGCTTCTATGTGCCAAATATCTACATCGACCCACTTCTAAATGACCGATGGAAACTTACAACTTCAAATACTTATATCCGATTTTCTTATGAGTGTTATTTTAAAAGTCGCCTTAATAATATCTGAATTGTTTAGTTGGGAAAGTATCAGACTGAAAACATCGAGTGTCCAGTTTCGATACTATCCCCCGATTATTTTTAAATAAAATTATATGAACTCAAAGAATATATTTTTTCCTTTTTTAATATAATGAAATGTAAGTGAAGAATTTTGGTATATTTAATATACCATGCCTGTCTGTCTGTCTGTCTGTCTGTCTGTCTGTATCTTCTCTTTTTTCTCTCTCTGTCTCTCTCTTTCTTTAACGCTCTATATATACCTAGATCTCTCTCTCTCTCTATTATATATATATATAATAAAGGAGACCCCTCCTCTCTCCCTCTGCATGTCTGTCTCTAAAAGTGAAGACATACTAAGGAGTGTACATTAAATATAAGTGTATTAACATGTATCATTTGCATGTGAACATAATGGAAGTAGTTCTGCATCTCTAGCTGCCCCTTAAAAGAGCTAATGACGCTTTTCTAACATGTTTCACAATGAAATTAATCTATTTATAAGCGTTGAAGTAAGAGTATTAACATATATCTGAATAGCTTAGCGGATAAGATATCTAGCTGACAACATACAGGTTGCTGTTCTTAATATGATGTTGCATATGATTCTATCCCACACTCTTACCCGGGCAACGTTTGATAACCTTGTTAGTATATATATATATATATATATATATATATATATATATATATATATATATATATATATATATATGTTATATATATGTATATATATTATATATATATATATATATATATATATAAATATATATATATATATATATATATATATATATATAGTAAATACTGAAAATTGATACATAAAAAATTATATCTCCTTATGAAATTTTATGTGGATACATGAAATTGTAATATATATATATATGTATATATATATATATATATATATATATATATATATATGTGTGTGTGTGTGTGTGTGTGTGTGTGTGTGTGTGTGTGTGTGTGTGTGTGTATGCTTCATGTCTAGAAATGGGTTTAATCAGTCGATGAAAAATCATGAACACACAAGTAAGTGAAAAAACCCTCTTCTTGAAGGCTTGAAACAGGGAAAGATTCCCGAACATTTCCAACAAAATATCCTAACAAAAAAAAAACGAAAAAATAAATTGGGATTTACGTTGCTTCTTAAATACACTTAGCACGAAATAGTAAGTTACATGTTTATTTGTTTATTCATTATTATTTTTGCCCACTTGTCTGCTTGTGATTTTCATCGACTGATTACACCCCCGTCATATATATATATATATATATATATATATATATATATATATATATATATATATATATATAGTCTAAAGAAGCTTTGAGTCATTTTAAACAAAGAAAGAAAATGCAGTTTAAATTCCCAGAGAAACTAACTAAATCCAAGATATCGCAGACTTAGCACTTGCATAAGCCGCCCCACCGTTGGAAAATTCATAAATAAAAAGGGGATTCAAGTATCTAACAGTGAAACAAAAACAGAGGACCTTAACTTGAGTGTGGAATATTAAAACGGGGATCATCAGCTGTTTTCCATATAACTGTTTCAGAGATTTAAAAACAGGACAGTTATAATATTCATGGCTCTCCAATGGTACTGATCAAACGACCACTTCCCCAATAATCAAATTTAGAAATAATTCAGCTTTAATTTCACTAATATATACATAAATAATAATAATGATAATAATAATAATAATAATAATAATAATATATTACCCTTAAGACAACAGTGACATATGGTAATTTGCATATCAAATAACATTAATTATAACAATAATAATAATACTATCCAAACACCACACCCAAGAACCATTCTGCGATATGGTAGCTAGCAATAAAATTATAGAGGAATAAAAGTTGCATTAAAAAACTAAAAAACTAAAAACTAAAAAGCTTAAGTACCTTTGGTACCAAATAGGCAAGTAGACAAGAGGAAGGAAATTTAGCCATACAGATCTAAATACCCAATATATATATATATATATATATATATATATATATATATATATATATATATATATGAGCAGATCGAGTCAGATGTGAAATGTTATAAAGAGATAGTTATGAACAGATTGAGATAAATCGATATGAACAGATTGAGATAAATCAATATACACAGATTGAGATAGATAAGCAGACATGGACGTGTTGCCTTCCATGTTATACAAAACCGTATTATAGGTTATGCCATTACCTTAGAAGTAATGAGAGCAATATATAAAAACGAGAACTGAAGTGAAACGAAAATTCTAATCAGAAAGCAATGTTGATCCTCATGTGTTTAAACGTCAATCGTAAAAAAATAGTCAGCAAAAACATAAAAATATTTGACAAAAAATATTTTCTATCAGAAATATTTAAACATGAAAGATATACATGCGCAGAAACAAGCCTGTAATTTAGCGTTTATTTTGAATAAAACTGCTGACTGTAATAAAATTTCCTTCTCAGAGAACATTGACTCGATTATTCGATGAGGTAAACATAAATAAAAGAAACAGGATATAAGAAAGAAGAAAGTAAAAAACAAACAAAAAAGCAACAACGCCATGATTCCAGTTTAAACTCTTCTAGCATCTTTCATTGAACGGCATTCAAAGTTGCAGTTAAAAAAAGAAAGAATTGTTGGCATTCGTGTTTTATGGTTAACAGGGCAGAAATCGAAACGAACACACTATACAGCAAGAAACTTTTACGAAACGCAAGTAAATTTAATTTTCTACCGACCTGTATAATTTTAAAGTGTGGAAACTGATTGTAAGATTTATTATCTCTGAATTTGTTATCATCACTTTTACTTAGCCAAATGCAAGTAAATGAAACATGGCTTTCTATTTTGTTTGGGCAAGATCGCTATTTTAAGGCTTAGCCGACCACTACTAACTCTTAGTCACGAGAGGTGCCAGTCCGTCTTAAGGTTAATGGTAAGGTAAGTCATTTTTTAAAACTAGTTTTAAGAAATGAAACACCAATACATGTTTTTTTACTGTCT
This sequence comes from Sepiola atlantica, assembly GCA_963556195.1. Classification (NCBI taxonomy): domain Eukaryota; kingdom Metazoa; phylum Mollusca; class Cephalopoda; order Sepiida; family Sepiolidae; genus Sepiola; species Sepiola atlantica. The sequence goes on along the minus strand of OY744533.1, from coordinate 56,584,625 downwards.
CCAAAAGACGAGATATCGATGAAATCCTCTATTGAAAAACAAACAAACAAATTTTAAAACACTTTCAGAAGTTTAAAACTATGCAGGTCGGTAGAAAAATAAATTCTATTGCGTTTGGTAACAGTTATTTGTTGTGAAATTTGTTGTTTTTCTCACGATTTTTTCTCTGTTAAACATACTACATGATTACCGAATTTTAAAAATCAAATGAAAAAAAGGTCTTTTGGACATTCTTGACTGGAGCAAATTCATTTCGGTTAATTTGAGGTTTTGTATTGCCTATTACTATGGTGTTACTTTGTTTTCTTTCCTTAAAAATACGACCAAGATGTTTTTTTCTGGTGCATTTGTAAATTAACACCCTCTGCTGACTTCCCCTTCCTCCAAATAAGATTCTACGTTTTTAAGCGATTATTTTATTCTTTTAGAATTTGGAGAGGAGGATCAGTTTCGTTTATAAATTTAACATAAAATGAAAAAAATTATATCGGCTATGAAAGAATTTTAATATCTGGTACAAAAGAGAGCTCTGAATGAGTTAATTAATACCAGATACATAATTAACATCGATGAGGGAAGACATTACAAAATGGAGAATGACCGAAACGAAATTGCTCCAGTCAAAAAAGTTTAATAGCAACGGAAAAGATTTTTCTCACCATTCGAAGTCTTCTGCTGTACATTGGCATATGGAAATGTTAATGGGTCGTTCATAGTCACGCCCATTGTTACATTCTGAGAACATCTTTTTGCGTTCAAATGTTAACTTTCTGCCAAGAATGCAACCATTTTTACTCTGAAAAATTAAGAAAATTTTTTTTAAAACATCATCATTATGTATTAAGCTAAGTATCAATGATAGGTCAGAAATAAGTCAGAAATTAATTGTATCGTCTGACATAATAGACAATGCAAAAACGCTACCATAAGATTGCTTTCCTGCGGGCTCCAACATTGTCGTCTTCAAATTTAATGTCAATAAGCACTTTTCATGAAGCGTCTTCATAAATCATCAAATTTTATTCAGTCAATTCATCATTTTCAATCCTCTCATAATATTCTTCATTATTCAACTGACAGCCTATCCATTTCATCAATCCTTATCCTCGAGTAGGTTTTATTCTTGATAAGTGTTGATTTATTAGTAAAAAAAGTAAAACAATATCTATTAGTTCAAAGGGTGGAATATTGTTTTCATGAATAATGGAAGTGGGAAACAAATTCACTCCCTATTTCATATGTACTCTTCCTTTTCTCACTTACACCAGGGTCAAGCATTAATAATATACATTTCTACTCATTCATACAAAAATAATGGAAATAGTTTGTTTGCTCACTTAACATATATCACTAACCGAAAAAAAATATTACACATAATTTCGCATAAAAGTTAATATGCAATATAACAAAAATAACAACAATAATAATATATCCAACAGGATTTAAATGCTGCATAGCCAATTCCAAAAGCCGCAATAATATCTCGTAAGCCAAAGGGTGGAATATTTTATGAAATATTCATCAACAGCTGTATTAAGCTAAGAACCAGTGAAAATGAATGCTCTCTTTGCCATGAAACATGATAGGTCAGAAATGAATTGTATCGTCTGACATAAGAGACAATACAACAAGAATTAATTCCAGGCTAAAAGTTTTGTTTAGAATATGCAACATAATCTAATATATAAAGTAAAATCAGTTCCACCTTTACATTAGTGCCTAATAGCATTCGTAACAAAAGCTAGATATAGAAACATGTATTGGTCCATGTTGTTAGAAAGAAAAAATTACTTTCAATCAGTTTCTTCGATGTTTATACTTTATCCTGTTCATTATTATATTTTCTTTCTTTTTTACATGAATAAAAGAAGTATAGGCCTGTTCACTCCCCATTTCATATGTACTCTTCCTCTCCTCACTTACACCAGGACCAAAATTAATAAGATACATTTCTATCCATTCATAGAAAAAGGATGGAAATAGTTTGTTCACTCACTTTACATATATCCCACTATCGCTTGCTGAAGACATTGCAAAATAAAACTAAAAAGAAAACATTACACATATTTACATAAGGGTTAATATGCTGTATAACAAAAATAACAACAACAACAATATATCCAACAGGATTTGAACTCAGCATAGCCAATTCCAAAAGCAACAAAAGTACCCTGTGGGCCAAAGGGTAGAATATTTTATGAAATATTCATCAACATCTGTATGAAGCTAAGAAACAGTGAAAACTGTTATAGGCCATCATTTTCTCTTTCCCATGACATATGATAAGTCATGAATAAATTGTATCGTTTGACACGGCAACAAGAATTAATTCCAGGCTAAAAGTTCTGTTTGGAACATGCAACACAATTTAAATGAATAAATACGAAAGTTTTTTTCATTTATTACTCCTATATTACCATAAAAATTGCAAACTGTTAGTTAAATCAATAATACAACATATTATTTACCTCCCCAGGAGGTTAGGCACAAGGCCAGGTTTATCTTACTCCCACAAGTAAGATGTGACCCAAGCTCGGGTCGGTAAAGTGGGGTTTGAAAAGCCAGCGCCCGAGAAGGTGAGCACTCTGGCCATTAAAAATTGCCTGGGCAGCCCCGTCGGCATTCCCCGGTAGGGGCGCCTTAGGCAGTAAGCAACAAACTTACTCCTCCCCAAAGAGGGGAGGCAAAGCCTGGGAGGGTGTACCTCCTAGAACTGCACAGGAAACACCCATAGACCGGCGTAAATCAAGCCCCGAAGGCCAAGACGATACCAGTTTATGGTGCGTATTAATCAATGATACGACATAATATTTTGAAATACTGTATATATAGTACAGACAAAATACCCAAAGACAGCTCTTTGAATGCCTAATTGGCATAACTATTTTTTAAACAGTTAATAATAAATTAATGTTTGATCTTATTCATTTGTAATTTTATTGTCCTATTTTTGGCTACATATATGCAATAGTTTTGTCCTTATAAACAATAATTAAAGTGATTCTATAAAAAAGGATAAATTACTAAAACTTTTCTTAAAAATTATTTGATTATTAGTTTTTAAGAGAGGAAATTTAAATCAAACAAATATAGCTGGATAGAAAGAAAGATTTACCGAGTAGACATAAGCAATAACAGTTCATATAGAAGGGAGAGGGTGACTGATTGTTCTCTCTCTCTCTCACCCTCTCTCTCACCCTCTCTCTCTCTCTCTCTCTCTCTCACCCTCTCTCTCTCTCTCTCTCTCTCTCTCTCTCTCACCCTCTCTCTCTCTCTCTCTCTCTCTCTCTCACCCTCTCTCTCTCTCTCTCTCTCTCTCCCCTCTCATTAGCGATGCCGCATTTTAAAAAATTGTTTTTAATTCAATGATGTTTTGATTTTGTAGACTAGTGGTTTTCAACCAAAGTAATCTCCCCGCCCGCGGGAAATTTTAGGGTTTCAGTGATGAGGAAGGGGGGATTGACACCACAGATTAGCAGACACAAACTGGATTCAGAGCCACAAAAACGTACAGTGTGTATCACTAATCGCTACTGAAAGGTCATGGTGGATTTTATCTCCGCTAGCGTTTGTATTAAATGCTAATATTAGTTATTATTGTTAGTCTGAATGCCCATTTTGAGTCAGCCATTTTTTGAAAGGAGGAGGGGGATATCATTCTCATACATGATGAAAGGGTTCACAGACTAAAAAGGTTGAGAACCACTGTCGTAGACAAACATTTCGCATTTGTGTCTAAATGCTCCTTTCCAGCCTTTGAGGGGGGGGGGTGACTTAATTTTGAACGAGTTACCACCTGTTTTTAAACTGTGAGTTATTACAAACTATGAATCCTTCCCACACACATACCATCGTTCAAGCGAATTGATTTCTTCTTTCTTTTCATTTTTTTACGGTCTTATTTAAAAGATAAATGAATGTGTATCAAAATTATCAACATGTTGATATTTATCTTATTATATGAATAAATGCAAAAGTTTTTGTCTTGTGTTAACAAGAAACGTACTAGTGAAATGTTTATTATTTAAAATTTTGATTCCAAGTATTTCAAGTAGCAAACTTTGCGAAGGGATGGCGAGCTGGCAAAGCCATCTAGTATTTTTCTTATATATTTTTTTTATTTGCCTCAGGAGGCGATGCACAAGGTCAAGTGTGGAAAGCCAGAGAACTAGGATTAGCATGCTCTGGTCTACAAAAAATACCTGAGCAACCCCGTCGGAATTCCTCAGTAGGGGTGCCTGAGGCAATTAGCAATAAACTAACCCCTTCTCAAAGAAAAAGTAAAGCCTGGGAGGGTGGACCTCCTGAGACTGAACAGAACCATATCTCAGCCTAACAGCAACAAAGTCACTGTCGGACTAATGTCGAGGATGTATCCCCAACTGGTAAGAACACATCTACTCAGCCGGTGTCAGGTAAGTAAAGCCAGCTAGTATTGAATACATTCTTATACTTTGAACAAAACAGGTTTTCGTGAATGCGAAATGTTTTATATCGACAAACAGGTGTACATGAGTTTTGCATTGTCAGTTAAAAATACCTCAAATGTTATTCCTGAGATACAGGTAATTTGTCTGAAGAAAAGTAAGAAATGGCTGTAGTACCCTGGTTACTGATGTTGGCTAGGGGCTGTTTTCAAGTACTGTAAGAGCTAGTGCAATGGATGAAAAAGTAGGGTAAATTAGACTCTCAAGCCTTAGTAGGGAAACTCTAAAATCATTTGATCTACTCCGTTCAGAAACATCGTAGAATGATGTTTGGTTTAACGTCCGTTTTACATGCCATGTGTTGGATGGTTTTTAGAAATTGATTCCAAAATAACCTATCTCTGGCCAGGTTTTTATTTATCCCTCTTTCTTTCACATACATCCTTATCATTTCCTTTTATGTTTCCCTTGGCCTTCTCATGAAAACTGAACCTGCTGCCTCAAATGTCTGACATATACTAACCCAAGAACTCTCATCCATTCTTTCAATGGAACCATGCCAACAAAGTGTCCTGTTCTGCACACATCTCTCTATACTGTCCAAATTTAATCTTTATCTGCGCTCATCAAATCTTAGCCTGTCTTTAAGATTCACATTACACATCCATCATATCATTCTCATATCATTTCTCTTTGTGAAACATATGCCCTCAACCCTCGCTGGTCAGTTTTACTTTCGTACATAATCCCATTGTGTACACATGCCTAATAGGCTTTTCCCTTGGTCGACAGCAGGAACGTTCTGCTGGTTAGTAATGGCAGAAGTTCCCTGAACTTACTCCATCCAGCCCTAACTCTCTGCAATCATGTTAGCACCTGCTCCTATATGTGCTCTAATGGTATCACCAAGGTAACACAACTTCTGAAGAACCTCAATCGCTTTGCCATCCAAATATAATTTCTCCACATCTGAGTTCTTATCTGTCTCCATTGTTATACATTTCTTGTACAAAAACTGGTTATCCTCTTTCAACCTTCCAGTAATTCCACTGCACTTCTTGTGTACCCAATGCTTACAAGTACTACAAAAAATTGAGTTGCACGCGATTCTCAATTTCTCAAAATATTTTTAAAAATTGCTCGCCATTACAATTGTTATGGAACCAACTGGATTCGAACTTGGCACGCCCAGGTCGTTAATAGGCGTTGTTATCCACTTCACCACTGCCACCTCACCATTAAGAGTTGTTATACAGCCCTTGATGTGGGAGTATGTTGTTTGTCTCTCTATTCAGGGGTGTAAATATTCTCCAGATATATTTTTTGTATACATACATAATGAAGGAGAAGGGGGACAACCACGTTTTATTCAAAACTAGCAGGGCGACTCAGCGTCGCCCGGGGGTCTTAATTTCCATAAATTACATAGATTACTTAGCATAAAATAAAAGTAACACTAAACAATCTGCTTCATATTGTAATTTAAAATGTCTATGTTCATTTTGGACCCAAATCAAAGTAAAATTAGATATGCATCAGGTGAGGTTCGAACTCACAACCTCTGTCTCTAAGTACGACACACTAACCGATTCACCTATGGAGACAAGTCTTTTTTGTTTTCTTTTCTTTATTCCTCTCTCTCTCTCTCTCTCTCTCTCTCTCTCTCTCTCTCTCTCTCTCTCTCTCTCTCTCTCTCTCTCTTTAGAGTCGAATGTCGATCAGTCAAAAGGAAACTAAAGAACCGAGAGAAAGAAAAAGAAAAGGACAAGCAAGACTTCCTTTCCTTCTTTTTCACCGATGAATCTCGAAAAATGTGTTTTTTTTAATTAAATTAGTATCTGATGATTTGGGTAGCAGTAGTGGGACTTATGACTGTGAGGGTAATAACTCTTCCACCTTCTTTTATTTAAGACTAATAAAAAATATAATATTGATCAGAATTAAATATTACTTTTGTATTTGTTTTGTTCTCATGTTAAATTGTAAAAAAGAAACGGAAAGATACAATAAAACAAAAATAATAATTTTGTTAATGAAAGTAAAAAGACTACCGGGCAACACCGGGTAGCGACGCCTGGTTCAGTAGTATAATCTCATTTAAATAAGGAGTTTATCCGTCTGTCAGTCTGTCCGTCAGTCACAATTTTTTTAAAACATAATAAATACATTGTGAAACTTGTATCATTTTGTAAATATCAAAGAGCTTAACTACTTTTAGAAATGGAGGATATTGCATTAATTGACATTCATAAAAAAGAAAATACGTTTCATTTTATTTTATAACAATAATATGTGGAGGGAGGGTCTGCGTTTGCGCTTGACATCCATAAAATGAAAATACGTTTTCCTTCAGTTTCAATACATCAATAGTATTGTGAGGTCTGCATTTGCACATGACATCCATAAAAAGGAGATATGTTTTACTTTATATAATATATAACAATAATATTGTGGAGTCAGCGTTCGCGTTTGACTGTGGGGGTCTACGTTAGCACATCACATCCATAAAAACGAAATACGTTTCACTTTATTTTAATTATAAAAATAATATTCTGACGTCTGCATCCGTGTTTGACATCAATAAAAAGGAAATACGTTTTCCTTTATTTTATTTGTAACAATCATATTGAGGCGTCTGTGTTCGCGCTTGACATCCATAAAAAGTAAAAACGTTTTCCTTCATTTTATTTATAACAATAATATTGGGGTCTGCCGTCACACTTGAAATACACTTTTTATTTATAACAATAATATAGTAGGGTTTGAAATATGTTGAACTTTATTTTATTTATAACAATAATATTATGTGGTTTACGTGTGCGCTTGACATCTATAAAAAGTAAATATGTTTTACTTTATTTTATTTAATATTGTTTGGTAGTGATGGGACGATTTCAATATTTTTTACGATTCCGATACAATTAAGGATTCTGTTTTATATACCCGATTCCGATACAATTATCGATTCCGATTTTAAAATCGCCTAATTGGCTAAAAAAGTAGAATTTCATTTTTGGGGGAGATGGAGGATAGTGGAGAGTCCTCATCTACTTTTAAATGTAGATATAATTTTCTTTTTAATTTGATAAACTTCTTGATGTTTCCCCTTTATGTATTGAATCCAAGATTTTGATAAACTCATTGTGAGATTTTCATTTAGATTTCTCACTTGTTCAATTTTTTCCTATTTATCCACTAGTGCTATTTATGCTTGTGCCATTTTTACAGGTCTATTTTTTTCTGTGCCATTTTTACCTAAATTCGTTATCATGATCTAAAATTTTTAGTTTTACTGGTCGTTTAAAAGCAGTAAATAATTATCATTTCATCATTAGTACCAGCAATGAAAAATAAGTTTTAAAAATAAAAATTAAAAGAATCGTTTTTTGAATCGGAAATTAGGCTAAAAAATTTTCGATTCCGATACCTCAAAAAGTTCCGATTTTTCCGATTCCCGATTCCGATTAATCGCCCTTACACTAATTGTGGGGTTTGCGTGAACGCTTGAAATACGTTTTATTTTATTTTATTTATTTATAACAATAATATTGTAGGGTTCGCATGCACACCTTACATCCATAAAAATGAAATACGTTTTACTTCATTTTATTTACAACAATAATATTGTGGGGTCAGCAAAATACGTTTTACTTTTGTTTTATTTTAACAATAATATTGTGGGGTCTGCCTTCACACTACGTCTTTCTTTATTTTATTTATAACAATAATATTATAGGACATCCATAAAAAGAAAATACGTTTTACTTTTATTTTATTTATAGCAATAATTTTGTGGGGTACGCATTTGTACGGATATAAAAGTGTTGTGGTGGCAACCACTCATTTGCATATACGAATAACGTTACACTATAAATGTCAAGCCTAGGTTGGCCTTGGTGTGTGTTACCTAAATGCCACCGGAAATGACGCCGAAGAGCGTACATGTCCTCCCACCAAGACTCTCTGACTCGACACCTTCATTTGTACATACTGTAACTATACCTTTTCTTTAATACACTTATTATTGCATTTCTCCTTGTTGATTGTGTCTTCATTGTATTCCTCACTAATTATTGTTCTACCTTGCAACCACAACAGTTGGCGACGAGATATGAAGCGTCAAATATAACAGTTTGACGAAGAACTATTAAAAAAAAAAGTACAATGCAAAGTGTTGACGAGCAAACGGATTTTACACTAAAGAAAAGTTTCAACTTAAGTGAAAAAAAAACAAAAAAAACTCGAACGTGGCAAAAGCGACAATTTACGCCGTTTTCTGGGAATCCGACTTGCAAACGAATGTAAAAGTGAATTTTTGTTTTGTATTACTAAAGGACCAACTTGCAAACGAAAAGCGGATTTTGTTCTGTCGCAAAAAAACGACAGGTCAGACTCGTATTACGAAAAGCAAGGAAGTAACCTACGAAAAAAAAAAGTTCACCAGTGGATTCTAATTACTGCTCCCCGTTAGCAAAACAACAACTAAAGGAATCTTTTAATTAATAATTTGTTTGGCGGCAGTACTAAAAGGAAATACCATAGCTAGAAATTAAAGCTCAAGGAAAGGATTTTTTTTTTTTAAAGTTGTCACTGGATAACGGATAATACAGTAAAACGTCACGAAAAAAAAACAAACAAAAATAATGGAAGACTTATCAAAAATGTTCATGCAATTTTTACAGGCACAAGCTGACCGCGAGGAAAGACAAAATCAGGCACAAGCTGACCGCGAGGAAAGACAAAATCAGGCACAAGCTGACCGCGAGGAAAGACAAAATGAACGTTTTGCTAAAACACTGGAACTACTAAAGAGTAATCGAGAAAATGTCGACAGTGTTAATTTCTCCCATACAACTATCTTTAATAGTATGGACACATTTAATTATGTGCCGGAGGAAGGAAAGATTTTTTGAAGCATACTATACAAGATACGAGGATGTCTTTCAACTGGACTGCAAAAATTGGCCAAATAGCCAGAAAGTGAGCCTCTTACTCAGGAAATTGGGTACATCAGAACACAGCAAATGCGGAATTAGAGTTCATGGAAGCTGTGAAATTACTAAAAGAATTATTTAATCCAAATGTATCTCTTTTTCATAAAAGATGGCTGTGCATGAATCTAAGAAAGATGGACAACCAAGATTATTTGACATACGCATCAGTTGTCAATAAAAACTGCGATAATTTTAAGCTTGCGGAACTAACGGTAGAAGATTTTAAATGTCTAATCTTCGCACAAGGGTTTGTTTCCACGAAAAATGCAGAAATACGCAGACGAGTGTTGTCTAAGCTGGAATCTGAGCAAGATTTAACCCTCCAGAAACTAGCAGAGGACTGTGAAAGGGCCATTACACTAAAAACGGATTTAAAAAATATAGAAGAATCCGGAGTGGCATATGTAAGAAAAGTTAGAAAACCATACACACCAACCAAGAACTTTACAAAGAAAAGCAATCAAAATGGAACGGAATATTACAATCCTAATAACCATAAATATAGGACAGAATATAACAAGCCTCTTCCTAGATATAACTGTAAGAGATGTGCAGAAAAGCATTGGGAATCAGATTGTCCTTATAAGAAGAAAACATGCTACATTTGTAAGAAGGTGGGACACAAAAGCGATTGCTGCAGATATAAAGATTACACCAGAAAGAGAGTACAGCAAACAAAATCAAATACAAAATTAGACAAAGATCGGCGAAAATACGTAAAAGTGGAAATATTTAAAACACCAATAAAGTTACAACACGACTCCGGCTCCGATATTTCTATTATAAACCTGAATACATGGAAAAAGTTGGGTAAAAAACCAACCATGATGAAAACGAGTAAATCAGCCCGGACGGTAACTGGTGGTGGTATAAAATTTGAAGGAGAAGTTGTCCTTCCGATAAAATTAAACGGGATTACGAAGAAATTAAAAATATTCGTACTGAAAAATAGTGAAAATCTGTTTGGAATAGATTTAATTGAGAAATTTGGACTATGGGATAAGCCAATCAATACATTCTGTAAAAAAATAGAATGTTCTTCTCCAACAACAGTAAATATAAAAGACGATTTAAAAGAATTATTTCCTGAAACATTCACGACTAACTTAGGTCGCTGTAATAAATTCAAGGCCTCGTTTGAACTTAAAGAAAACGCCAGCCCAATTTTTAGAAAAAAGCGAAACGTTCCGTTCGTTGGGTTGGAAAAGATTAATAAAGAATTAGATAGATTGGAACAGACAGGAATTCTATCAAAAATAGAACACAGCGAGTGGGCAGCCCCCACCGTATACGTAAAGAAAAAGAATGACGAAGTTAGAGTGTGCGCAGATTTTTCGACCGGGGTCAACTCCCTATTAAAAGATCACCATTACCCTCTACCAAGCCCAGAGGAAATATTCACGAAGTTAAATGGTGGTAATATCTTCTCCAAGATAGACTTGAGCGATGCATATTTGCAAATACCGGTCGAGGAAAATTGCTCAAAAATACTATGCATAAATACGCATAAGGGATTATTCAAATACAACCGATTGCCCTTTGGCATCAAAGTAGCGCCTGCCATTTTTCAGCAAGCGATGGACACCATGCTAAGTGGTATTGAGTGCGCATGTGCATACCTGGACGACATTGTTGTCAGGAGCAAATCCCTACAAGAACATAAGGAACATTTGAAACAAGTATTTACTCGAATACAAGAATTCGGCTTTAAAGTAAAAGTAGTAAATGTAACTTTTGTATGAGCGAGATTAAGTATCTTGGACACATAATAAACAAACATGGACGACGTCCAGACCCAGACAGATCTGCGGCAATAAAAAATATGCCAGCACCTGATAACGTAACAACCTTGCAGAGTTTCTTAGGACTCGCAAATTATTATCAATCTTTTATTGAAGGAATGCATAACTTGCGAGCCCCCTTAAATAATCTGCTTAAAAAGGATACACCTTGGAACTGGACGCAAGAATGTCAAACCGCTTTTGACAAAATAAAGAGCGCACTAACATCCGAATTATTCTTAACGCATTTTGACACAAAATTAAAAATAGTCGTCGCTAGTGACGCTAGTTCCTGCGGCTTAGGAGCATGCATTCAACATATTATGCCGGATGGGTCTAGAAAACCAATAACGCACGCTTCGAGAACGCTGATACCAGCCGAGAGGGCATATTCACAAATTGAAAAAGAAGCATTGAGCATAATCTTTTCCGTGACTAAATTTCACCGATATTTATATGGTAGACAATTCTTACTTGAAACCGACCATAAACCGTTAGTCACGATCTATGGATCAAAAAAAGGATTGCCGGTATACACCGCAAATAGATTGCTGCGCTGGGGTACAATCTTACTTAATTACGATTTCCAGCTACAACATCTAGCATCAAAAAAGATTTGCCATGCGGATGGACTGTCAAGACTGATACCACAGAAATACAATCTGGAAGAATCAGTCATTGCAGCAATTCGGACAAATGTTGAAGTAAAAAATATGGTAGCAAACATCATTAAGGAACTACCCGTAACTTTGTCGGACATTAAAAGGGAAGCCGAGAAAGACGAATACATAAAGGACATAAAAGAGAAAATTATAACGGACACAAAGGTGCAGGAAGTTTTCTCCATATGTAACGATGTGTTACTGTACAGTGAGAGAGTGGTAATACCCAAAACATTGCAGAATAGGATGTTAAGAGATTTCCATACGGGACATCCGGGGATAAATCGAATGAAGTCGTTAATGATAAGCTATGTGTACTGGCGTAACATGGACACTGACATAGCAGCAACAATAAATAAATGTAAAGGATGCCAGTTAGCAGCAAAATCCCCACCTATAGTACACAAACCTTTTTTAACCCGTTTTTAAACTGTGAGTTATTACAAACTATGAATCCTTCCCACACACATACCATCGTTCAAGCGAATTGATTTCTTCTTTCTTTTCATTTTTTTACGGTCTTATTTAAAAGATAAATGAATGTGTATCAAAATTATCAACATGTTGATATTTATCTTATTATATGAATAAATGCAAAAGTTTTTGTCTTGTGTTTACAAGAAACGTACTAGTGAAATGTTTATTATTTAAAATTTTGATTCCAAGTATTTCAAGTAGCAAACTTTGCGAAGGGATGGCGAGCTGGCAAAGCCATCTAGTATTTTTCTTATATATTTTTTTTATTTGCCTCAGGAGGCGATGCACAAGGTCAAGTGTGGAAAGCCAGAGAACTAGGATTAGCATGCTCTGGTCTACAAAAAATACCTGAGCAACCCCGTCGGAATTCCTCAGTAGGGGTGCCTGAGGCAATTAGCAATAAACTAACCCCTTCTCAAAGAAAAAGTAAAGCCTGGGAGGGTGGACCTCCTGAGACTGAACAGAACCATATCTCAGCCTAACAGCAACAAAGTCACTGTCGGACTAATGTCGAGGATGTATCCCCAACTGGTAAGAACACATCTACTCAGCCGGTGTCAGGTAAGTAAAGCCAGCTAGTATTGAATACATTCTTATACTTTGAACAAAACAGGTTTTCGTGAATGCGAAATGTTTTATATCGACAAACAGGTGTACATGAGTTTTGCATTGTCAGTTAAAAATACCTCAAATGTTATTCCTGAGATACAGGTAATTTGTCTGAAGAAAAGTAAGAAATGGCTGTAGTACCCTGGTTACTGATGTTGGCTAGGGGCTGTTTTCAAGTACTGTAAGAGCTAGTGCAATGGATGAAAAAGTAGGGTAAATTAGACTCTCAAGCCTTAGTAGGGAAACTCTAAAATCATTTGATCTACTCCGTTCAGAAACATCGTAGAATGATGTTTGGTTTAACGTCCGTTTTACATGCCATGTGTTGGATGGTTTTTAGAAATTGATTCCAAAATAACCTATCTCTGGCCAGGTTTTTATTTATCCCTCTTTCTTTCACATACATCCTTATCATTTCCTTTTATGTTTCCCTTGGCCTTCTCATGAAAACTGAACCTGCTGCCTCAAATGTCTGACATATACTAACCCAAGAACTCTCATCCATTCTTTCAATGGAACCATGCCAACAAAGTGTCCTGTTCTGCACACATCTCTCTATACTGTCCAAATTTAATCTTTATCTGCGCTCATCAAATCTTAGCCTGTCTTTAAGATTCACATTACACATCCATCATATCATTCTCATATCATTTCTCTTTGTGAAACATATGCCCTCAACCCTCGCTGGTCAGTTTTACTTTCGTACATAATCCCATTGTGTACACATGCCTAATAGGCTTTTCCCTTGGTCGACAGCAGGAACGTTCTGCTGGTTAGTAATGGCAGAAGTTCCCTGAACTTACTCCATCCAGCCCTAACTCTCTGCAATCATGTTAGCACCTGCTCCTATATGTGCTCTAATGGTATCACCAAGGTAACACAACTTCTGAAGAACCTCAATCGCTTTGCCATCCAAATATAATTTCTCCACATCTGAGTTCTTATCTGTCTCCATTGTTATACATTTCTTGTACAAAAACTGGTTATCCTCTTTCAACCTTCCAGTAATTCCACTGCACTTCTTGTGTACCCAATGCTTACAAGTACTACAAAAAATTGAGTTGCACGCGATTCTCAATTTCTCAAAATATTTTTAAAAATTGCTCGCCATTACAATTGTTATGGAACCAACTGGATTCGAACTTGGCACGCCCAGGTCGTTAATAGGCGTTGTTATCCACTTCACCACTGCCACCTCACCATTAAGAGTTGTTATACAGCCCTTGATGTGGGAGTATGTTGTTTGTCTCTCTATTCAGGGGTGTAAATATTCTCCAGATATATTTTTTGTATACATACATAATGAAGGAGAAGGGGGACAACCACGTTTTATTCAAAACTAGCAGGGCGACTCAGCGTCGCCCGGGGGTCTTAATTTCCATAAATTACATAGATTACTTAGCATAAAATAAAAGTAACACTAAACAATCTGCTTCATATTGTAATTTAAAATGTCTATGTTCATTTTGGACCCAAATCAAAGTAAAATTAGATATGCATCAGGTGAGGTTCGAACTCACAACCTCTGTCTCTAAGTACGACACACTAACCGATTCACCTATGGAGACAAGTCTTTTTTGTTTTCTTTTCTTTATTCCTCTCTCTCTCTCTCTCTCTCTCTCTCTCTCTCTCTCTCTCTCTCTCTCTCTCTCTCTCTCTCTCTCTCTTTAGAGTCGAATGTCGATCAGTCAAAAGGAAACTAAAGAACCGAGAGAAAGAAAAAGAAAAGGACAAGCAAGACTTCCTTTCCTTCTTTTTCACCGATGAATCTCGAAAAATGTGTTTTTTTTAATTAAATTAGTATCTGATGATTTGGGTAGCAGTAGTGGGACTTATGACTGTGAGGGTAATAACTCTTCCACCTTCTTTTATTTAAGACTAATAAAAAATATAATATTGATCAGAATTAAATATTACTTTTGTATTTGTTTTGTTCTCATGTTAAATTGTAAAAAAGAAACGGAAAGATACAATAAAACAAAAATAATAATTTTGTTAATGAAAGTAAAAAGACTACCGGGCAACACCGGGTAGCGACGCCTGGTTCAGTAGTATAATCTCATTTAAATAAGGAGTTTATCCGTCTGTCAGTCTGTCCGTCAGTCACAATTTTTTTAAAACATAATAAATACATTGTGAAACTTGTATCATTTTGTAAATATCAAAGAGCTTAACTACTTTTAGAAATGGAGGATATTGCATTAATTGACATTCATAAAAAAGAAAATACGTTTCATTTTATTTTATAACAATAATATGTGGAGGGAGGGTCTGCGTTTGCGCTTGACATCCATAAAATGAAAATACGTTTTCCTTCAGTTTCAATACATCAATAGTATTGTGAGGTCTGCATTTGCACATGACATCCATAAAAAGGAGATATGTTTTACTTTATATAATATATAACAATAATATTGTGGAGTCAGCGTTCGCGTTTGACTGTGGGGGTCTACGTTAGCACATCACATCCATAAAAACGAAATACGTTTCACTTTATTTTAATTATAAAAATAATATTCTGACGTCTGCATCCGTGTTTGACATCAATAAAAAGGAAATACGTTTTCCTTTATTTTATTTGTAACAATCATATTGAGGCGTCTGTGTTCGCGCTTGACATCCATAAAAAGTAAAAACGTTTTCCTTCATTTTATTTATAACAATAATATTGGGGTCTGCCGTCACACTTGAAATACACTTTTTATTTATAACAATAATATAGTAGGGTTTGAAATATGTTGAACTTTATTTTATTTATAACAATAATATTATGTGGTTTACGTGTGCGCTTGACATCTATAAAAAGTAAATATGTTTTACTTTATTTTATTTAATATTGTTTGGTAGTGATGGGACGATTTCAATATTTTTTACGATTCCGATACAATTAAGGATTCTGTTTTATATACCCGATTCCGATACAATTATCGATTCCGATTTTAAAATCGCCTAATTGGCTAAAAAAGTAGAATTTCATTTTTGGGGGAGATGGAGGATAGTGGAGAGTCCTCATCTACTTTTAAATGTAGATATAATTTTCTTTTTAATTTGATAAACTTCTTGATGTTTCCCCTTTATGTATTGAATCCAAGATTTTGATAAACTCATTGTGAGATTTTCATTTAGATTTCTCACTTGTTCAATTTTTTCCTATTTATCCACTAGTGCTATTTATGCTTGTGCCATTTTTACAGGTCTATTTTTTTCTGTGCCATTTTTACCTAAATTCGTTATCATGATCTAAAATTTTTAGTTTTACTGGTCGTTTAAAAGCAGTAAATAATTATCATTTCATCATTAGTACCAGCAATGAAAAATAAGTTTTAAAAATAAAAATTAAAAGAATCGTTTTTTGAATCGGAAATTAGGCTAAAAAATTTTCGATTCCGATACCTCAAAAAGTTCCGATTTTTCCGATTCCCGATTCCGATTAATCGCCCTTACACTAATTGTGGGGTTTGCGTGAACGCTTGAAATACGTTTTATTTTATTTTATTTATTTATAACAATAATATTGTAGGGTTCGCATGCACACCTTACATCCATAAAAATGAAATACGTTTTACTTCATTTTATTTACAACAATAATATTGTGGGGTCAGCAAAATACGTTTTACTTTTGTTTTATTTTAACAATAATATTGTGGGGTCTGCCTTCACACTACGTCTTTCTTTATTTTATTTATAACAATAATATTATAGGACATCCATAAAAAGAAAATACGTTTTACTTTTATTTTATTTATAGCAATAATTTTGTGGGGTACGCATTTGTACGGATATAAAAGTGTTGTGGTGGCAACCACTCATTTGCATATACGAATAACGTTACACTATAAATGTCAAGCCTAGGTTGGCCTTGGTGTGTGTTACCTAAATGCCACCGGAAATGACGCCGAAGAGCGTACATGTCCTCCCACCAAGACTCTCTGACTCGACACCTTCATTTGTACATACTGTAACTATACCTTTTCTTTAATACACTTATTATTGCATTTCTCCTTGTTGATTGTGTCTTCATTGTATTCCTCACTAATTATTGTTCTACCTTGCAACCACAACAGTTGGCGACGAGATATGAAGCGTCAAATATAACAGTTTGACGAAGAACTATTAAAAAAAAAAGTACAATGCAAAGTGTTGACGAGCAAACGGATTTTACACTAAAGAAAAGTTTCAACTTAAGTGAAAAAAAAACAAAAAAAACTCGAACGTGGCAAAAGCGACAATTTACGCCGTTTTCTGGGAATCCGACTTGCAAACGAATGTAAAAGTGAATTTTTGTTTTGTATTACTAAAGGACCAACTTGCAAACGAAAAGCGGATTTTGTTCTGTCGCAAAAAAACGACAGGTCAGACTCGTATTACGAAAAGCAAGGAAGTAACCTACGAAAAAAAAAAGTTCACCAGTGGATTCTAATTACTGCTCCCCGTTAGCAAAACAACAACTAAAGGAATCTTTTAATTAATAATTTGTTTGGCGGCAGTACTAAAAGGAAATACCATAGCTAGAAATTAAAGCTCAAGGAAAGGATTTTTTTTTTTAAAGTTGTCACTGGATAATGGATAATACAGTAAAACGTCACGAAAAAAAACAAAAAAAAAAAAATGGAAGACTTATCAAAAATGTTCATGCAATTTTTACAGGCACAAGCTGACCGCGAGGAAAGACAAAATCAGGCACAAGCTGACCGCGAGGAAAGACAAAATCAGGCACAAGCTGACCGCGAGGAAAGACAAAATGAACGTTTTGCTAAAACACTGGAACTACTAAAGAGTAATCGAGAAAATGTCGACAGTGTTAATTTCTCCCATACAACTATCTTTAATAGTATGGACACATTTAATTATGTGCCGGAGGAAGGAAAGATTTTTTGAAGCATACTATACAAGATACGAGGATGTCTTTCAACTGGACTGCAAAAATTGGCCAAATAGCCAGAAAGTGAGCCTCTTACTCAGGAAATTGGGTACATCAGAACACAGCAAATGCGGAATTAGAGTTCATGGAAGCTGTGAAATTACTAAAAGAATTATTTAATCCAAATGTATCTCTTTTTCATAAAAGATGGCTGTGCATGAATCTAAGAAAGATGGACAACCAAGATTATTTGACATACGCATCAGTTGTCAATAAAAACTGCGATAATTTTAAGCTTGCGGAACTAACGGTAGAAGATTTTAAATGTCTAATCTTCGCACAAGGGTTTGTTTCCACGAAAAATGCAGAAATACGCAGACGAGTGTTGTCTAAGCTGGAATCTGAGCAAGATTTAACCCTCCAGAAACTAGCAGAGGACTGTGAAAGGGCCATTACACTAAAAACGGATTTAAAAAATATAGAAGAATCCGGAGTGGCATATGTAAGAAAAGTTAGAAAACCATACACACCAACCAAGAACTTTACAAAGAAAAGCAATCAAAATGGAACGGAATATTACAATCCTAATAACCATAAATATAGGACAGAATATAACAAGCCTCTTCCTAGATATAACTGTAAGAGATGTGCAGAAAAGCATTGGGAATCAGATTGTCCTTATAAGAAGAAAACATGCTACATTTGTAAGAAGGTGGGACACAAAAGCGATTGCTGCAGATATAAAGATTACACCAGAAAGAGAGTACAGCAAACAAAATCAAATACAAAATTAGACAAAGATCGGCGAAAATACGTAAAAGTGGAAATATTTAAAACACCAATAAAGTTACAACACGACTCCGGCTCCGATATTTCTATTATAAACCTGAATACATGGAAAAAGTTGGGTAAAAAACCAACCATGATGAAAACGAGTAAATCAGCCCGGACGGTAACTGGTGGTGGTATAAAATTTGAAGGAGAAGTTGTCCTTCCGATAAAATTAAACGGGATTACGAAGAAATTAAAAATATTCGTACTGAAAAATAGTGAAAATCTGTTTGGAATAGATTTAATTGAGAAATTTGGACTATGGGATAAGCCAATCAATACATTCTGTAAAAAAATAGAATGTTCTTCTCCAACAACAGTAAATATAAAAGACGATTTAAAAGAATTATTTCCTGAAACATTCACGACTAACTTAGGTCGCTGTAATAAATTCAAGGCCTCGTTTGAACTTAAAGAAAACGCCAGCCCAATTTTTAGAAAAAAGCGAAACGTTCCGTTCGTTGGGTTGGAAAAGATTAATAAAGAATTAGATAGATTGGAACAGACAGGAATTCTATCAAAAATAGAACACAGCGAGTGGGCAGCCCCCACCGTATACGTAAAGAAAAAGAATGACGAAGTTAGAGTGTGCGCAGATTTTTCGACCGGGGTCAACTCCCTATTAAAAGATCACCATTACCCTCTACCAAGCCCAGAGGAAATATTCACGAAGTTAAATGGTGGTAATATCTTCTCCAAGATAGACTTGAGCGATGCATATTTGCAAATACCGGTCGAGGAAAATTGCTCAAAAATACTATGCATAAATACGCATAAGGGATTATTCAAATACAACCGATTGCCCTTTGGCATCAAAGTAGCGCCTGCCATTTTTCAGCAAGCGATGGACACCATGCTAAGTGGTATTGAGTGCGCATGTGCATACCTGGACGACATTGTTGTCAGGAGCAAATCCCTACAAGAACATAAGGAACATTTGAAACAAGTATTTACTCGAATACAAGAATTCGGCTTTAAAGTAAAAGTAGTAAATGTAACTTTTGTATGAGCGAGATTAAGTATCTTGGACACATAATAAACAAACATGGACGACGTCCAGACCCAGACAGATCTGCGGCAATAAAAAATATGCCAGCACCTGATAACGTAACAACCTTGCAGAGTTTCTTAGGACTCGCAAATTATTATCAATCTTTTATTGAAGGAATGCATAACTTGCGAGCCCCCTTAAATAATCTGCTTAAAAAGGATACACCTTGGAACTGGACGCAAGAATGTCAAACCGCTTTTGACAAAATAAAGAGCGCACTAACATCCGAATTATTCTTAACGCATTTTGACACAAAATTAAAAATAGTCGTCGCTAGTGACGCTAGTTCCTGCGGCTTAGGAGCATGCATTCAACATATTATGCCGGATGGGTCTAGAAAACCAATAACGCACGCTTCGAGAACGCTGATACCAGCCGAGAGGGCATATTCACAAATTGAAAAAGAAGCATTGAGCATAATCTTTTCCGTGACTAAATTTCACCGATATTTATATGGTAGACAATTCTTACTTGAAACCGACCATAAACCGTTAGTCACGATCTATGGATCAAAAAAAGGATTGCCGGTATACACCGCAAATAGATTGCTGCGCTGGGGTACAATCTTACTTAATTACGATTTCCAGCTACAACATCTAGCATCAAAAAAGATTTGCCATGCGGATGGACTGTCAAGACTGATACCACAGAAATACAATCTGGAAGAATCAGTCATTGCAGCAATTCGGACAAATGTTGAAGTAAAAAATATGGTAGCAAACATCATTAAGGAACTACCCGTAACTTTGTCGGACATTAAAAGGGAAGCCGAGAAAGACGAATACATAAAGGACATAAAAGAGAAAATTATAACGGACACAAAGGTGCAGGAAGTTTTCTCCATATGTAACGATGTGTTACTGTACAGTGAGAGAGTGGTAATACCCAAAACATTGCAGAATAGGATGTTAAGAGATTTCCATACGGGACATCCGGGGATAAATCGAATGAAGTCGTTAATGATAAGCTATGTGTACTGGCGTAACATGGACACTGACATAGCAGCAACAATAAATAAATGTAAAGGATGCCAGTTAGCAGCAAAATCCCCACCTATAGTACACAAACCTTTTTTAACCCGTTTTTAAACTGTGAGTTATTACAAACTATGAATCCTTCCCACACACATACCATCGTTCAAGCGAATTGATTTCTTCTTTCTTTTCATTTTTTTACGGTCTTATTTAAAAGATAAATGAATGTGTATCAAAATTATCAACATGTTGATATTTATCTTATTATATGAATAAATGCAAAAGTTTTTGTCTTGTGTTTACAAGAAACGTACTAGTGAAATGTTTATTATTTAAAATTTTGATTCCAAGTATTTCAAGTAGCAAACTTTGCGAAGGGATGGCGAGCTGGCAAAGCCATCTAGTATTTTTCTTATATATTTTTTTTATTTGCCTCAGGAGGCGATGCACAAGGTCAAGTGTGGAAAGCCAGAGAACTAGGATTAGCATGCTCTGGTCTACAAAAAATACCTGAGCAACCCCGTCGGAATTCCTCAGTAGGGGTGCCTGAGGCAATTAGCAATAAACTAACCCCTTCTCAAAGAAAAAGTAAAGCCTGGGAGGGTGGACCTCCTGAGACTGAACAGAACCATATCTCAGCCTAACAGCAACAAAGTCACTGTCGGACTAATGTCGAGGATGTATCCCCAACTGGTAAGAACACATCTACTCAGCCGGTGTCAGGTAAGTAAAGCCAGCTAGTATTGAATACATTCTTATACTTTGAACAAAACAGGTTTTCGTGAATGCGAAATGTTTTATATCGACAAACAGGTGTACATGAGTTTTGCATTGTCAGTTAAAAATACCTCAAATGTTATTCCTGAGATACAGGTAATTTGTCTGAAGAAAAGTAAGAAATGGCTGTAGTACCCTGGTTACTGATGTTGGCTAGGGGCTGTTTTCAAGTACTGTAAGAGCTAGTGCAATGGATGAAAAAGTAGGGTAAATTAGACTCTCAAGCCTTAGTAGGGAAACTCTAAAATCATTTGATCTACTCCGTTCAGAAACATCGTAGAATGATGTTTGGTTTAACGTCCGTTTTACATGCCATGTGTTGGATGGTTTTTAGAAATTGATTCCAAAATAACCTATCTCTGGCCAGGTTTTTATTTATCCCTCTTTCTTTCACATACATCCTTATCATTTCCTTTTATGTTTCCCTTGGCCTTCTCATGAAAACTGAACCTGCTGCCTCAAATGTCTGACATATACTAACCCAAGAACTCTCATCCATTCTTTCAATGGAACCATGCCAACAAAGTGTCCTGTTCTGCACACATCTCTCTATACTGTCCAAATTTAATCTTTATCTGCGCTCATCAAATCTTAGCCTGTCTTTAAGATTCACATTACACATCCATCATATCATTCTCATATCATTTCTCTTTGTGAAACATATGCCCTCAACCCTCGCTGGTCAGTTTTACTTTCGTACATAATCCCATTGTGTACACATGCCTAATAGGCTTTTCCCTTGGTCGACAGCAGGAACGTTCTGCTGGTTAGTAATGGCAGAAGTTCCCTGAACTTACTCCATCCAGCCCTAACTCTCTGCAATCATGTTAGCACCTGCTCCTATATGTGCTCTAATGGTATCACCAAGGTAACACAACTTCTGAAGAACCTCAATCGCTTTGCCATCCAAATATAATTTCTCCACATCTGAGTTCTTATCTGTCTCCATTGTTATACATTTCTTGTACAAAAACTGGTTATCCTCTTTCAACCTTCCAGTAATTCCACTGCACTTCTTGTGTACCCAATGCTTACAAGTACTACAAAAAATTGAGTTGCACGCGATTCTCAATTTCTCAAAATATTTTTAAAAATTGCTCGCCATTACAATTGTTATGGAACCAACTGGATTCGAACTTGGCACGCCCAGGTCGTTAATAGGCGTTGTTATCCACTTCACCACTGCCACCTCACCATTAAGAGTTGTTATACAGCCCTTGATGTGGGAGTATGTTGTTTGTCTCTCTATTCAGGGGTGTAAATATTCTCCAGATATATTTTTTGTATACATACATAATGAAGGAGAAGGGGGACAACCACGTTTTATTCAAAACTAGCAGGGCGACTCAGCGTCGCCCGGGGGTCTTAATTTCCATAAATTACATAGATTACTTAGCATAAAATAAAAGTAACACTAAACAATCTGCTTCATATTGTAATTTAAAATGTCTATGTTCATTTTGGACCCAAATCAAAGTAAAATTAGATATGCATCAGGTGAGGTTCGAACTCACAACCTCTGTCTCTAAGTACGACACACTAACCGATTCACCTATGGAGACAAGTCTTTTTTGTTTTCTTTTCTTTATTCCTCTCTCTCTCTCTCTCTCTCTCTCTCTCTCTCTCTCTCTCTCTCTCTCTCTCTTTAGAGTCGAATGTCGATCAGTCAAAAGGAAACTAAAGAACCGAGAGAAAGAAAAAGAAAAGGACAAGCAAGACTTCCTTTCCTTCTTTTTCACCGATGAATCTCGAAAAATGTGTTTTTTTTAATTAAATTAGTATCTGATGATTTGGGTAGCAGTAGTGGGACTTATGACTGTGAGGGTAATAACTCTTCCACCTTCTTTTATTTAAGACTAATAAAAAATATAATATTGATCAGAATTAAATATTACTTTTGTATTTGTTTTGTTCTCATGTTAAATTGTAAAAAAGAAACGGAAAGATACAATAAAACAAAAATAATAATTTTGTTAATGAAAGTAAAAAGACTACCGGGCAACACCGGGTAGCGACGCCTGGTTCAGTAGTATAATCTCATTTAAATAAGGAGTTTATCCGTCTGTCAGTCTGTCCGTCAGTCACAATTTTTTTAAAACATAATAAATACATTGTGAAACTTGTATCATTTTGTAAATATCAAAGAGCTTAACTACTTTTAGAAATGGAGGATATTGCATTAATTGACATTCATAAAAAAGAAAATACGTTTCATTTTATTTTATAACAATAATATGTGGAGGGAGGGTCTGCGTTTGCGCTTGACATCCATAAAATGAAAATACGTTTTCCTTCAGTTTCAATACATCAATAGTATTGTGAGGTCTGCATTTGCACATGACATCCATAAAAAGGGGATATGTTTTACTTTATATAATATATAACAATAATATTGTGGAGTCAGCGTTCGCGTTTGACTGTGGGGGTCTACGTTAGCACATCACATCCATAAAAACGAAATACGTTTCACTTTATTTTAATTATAAAAATAATATTCTGACGTCTGCATCCGTGTTTGACATCAATAAAAAGGAAATACGTTTTCCTTTATTTTATTTGTAACAATCATATTGAGGCGTCTGTGTTCGCGCTTGACATCCATAAAAAGTAAAAACGTTTTCCTTCATTTTATTTATAACAATAATATTGGGGTCTGCTGTCACACTTGAAATACACTTTTTATTTATAACAATAATATAGTAGGGTTTGAAATATGTTGAACTTTATTTTATTTATAACAATAATATTATGTGGTTTACGTGTGCGCTTGACATCTATAAAAAGTAAATATGTTTTACTTTATTTTATTTAATATTGTTTGGTAGTGATGGGACGATTTCAATATTTTTTACGATTCCGATACAATTAAGGATTCTGTTTTATATACCCGATTCCGATACAATTATCGATTCCGATTTTAAAATCGCCTAATTGGCTAAAAAAGTAGAATTTCATTTTTGGGGGAGATGGAGGATAGTGGAGAGTCCTCATCTACTTTTAAATGTAGATATAATTTTCTTTTTAATTTGATAAACTTCTTGATGTTTCCCCTTTATGTATTGAATCCAAGATTTTGATAAACTCATTGTGAGATTTTCATTTAGATTTCTCACTTGTTCAATTTTTTCCTATTTATCCACTAGTGCAATTTATGCTTGTGCCATTTTTACAGGTCTATTTTTTTCTGTGCCATTTTTACCTAAATTCGTTATCATGATCTAAAATTTTTAGTTTTACTGGTCGTTTAAAAGCAGTAAATAATTATCATTTCATCATTAGTACCAGCAATGAAAAATAAGTTTTAAAAATAAAAATTAAAAGAATCGTTTTTTGAATCGGAAATTAGGCTAAAAAATTTTCGATTCCGATACCTCAAAAAGTTCCGATTTTTCCGATTCCCGATTCCGATTAATCGCCCTTACACTAATTGTGGGGTTTGCGTGAACGCTTGAAATACGTTTTATTTTATTTTATTTATTTATAACAATAATATTGTAGGGTTCGCATGCACACCTTACATCCATAAAAATGAAATACGTTTTACTTCATTTTATTTACAACAATAATATTGTGGGGTCAGCAAAATACGTTTTACTTTTGTTTTATTTTAACAATAATATTGTGGGGTCTGCCTTCACACTACGTCTTTCTTTATTTTATTTATAACAATAATATTATAGGACATCCATAAAAAGAAAATACGTTTTACTTTTATTTTATTTATAGCAATAATTTTGTGGGGTACGCATTTGTACGGATATAAAAGTGTTGTGGTGGCAACCACTCATTTGCATATACGAATAACGTTACACTATAAATGTCAAGCCTAGGTTGGCCTTGGTGTGTGTTACCTAAATGCCACCGGAAATGACGCCGAAGAGCGTACATGTCCTCCCACCAAGACTCTCTGACTCGACACCTTCATTTGTACATACTGTAACTATACCTTTTCTTTAATACACTTATTATTGCATTTCTCCTTGTTGATTGTGTCTTCATTGTATTCCTCACTAATTATTGTTCTACCTTGCAACCACAACAGTTGGCGACGAGATATGAAGCGTCAAATATAACAGTTTGACGAAGAACTATTAAAAAAAAAAGTACAATGCAAAGTGTTGACGAGCAAACGGATTTTACACTAAAGAAAAGTTTCAACTTAAGTGAAAAAAAAACAAAAAAAACTCGAACGTGGCAAAAGCGACAATTTACGCCGTTTTCTGGGAATCCGACTTGCAAACGAATGTAAAAGTGAATTTTTGTTTTGTATTACTAAAGGACCAACTTGCAAACGAAAAGCGGATTTTGTTCTGTCGCAAAAAAACGACAGGTCAGACTCGTATTACGAAAAGCAAGGAAGTAACCTACGAAAAAAAAAAGTTCACCAGTGGATTCTAATTACTGCTCCCCGTTAGCAAAACAACAACTAAAGGAATCTTTTAATTAATAATTTGTTTGGCGGCAGTACTAAAAGGAAATACCATAGCTAGAAATTAAAGCTCAAGGAAAGGATTTTTTTTTTTTAAAGTTGTCACTGGATAACGGATAATACAGTAAAACGTCACGAAAAAAAAACAAAAAAAAAAAAATGGAAGACTTATCAAAAATGTTCATGCAATTTTTACAGGCACAAGCTGACCGCGAGGAAAGACAAAATCAGGCACAAGCTGACCGCGAGGAAAGACAAAATCAGGCACAAGCTGACCGCGAGGAAAGACAAAATGAACGTTTTGCTAAAACACTGGAACTACTAAAGAGTAATCGAGAAAATGTCGACAGTGTTAATTTCTCCCATACAACTATCTTTAATAGTATGGACACATTTAATTATGTGCCGGAGGAAGGAAAGATTTTTTGAAGCATACTATACAAGATACGAGGATGTCTTTCAACTGGACTGCAAAAATTGGCCAAATAGCCAGAAAGTGAGCCTCTTACTCAGGAAATTGGGTACATCAGAACACAGCAAATGCGGAATTAGAGTTCATGGAAGCTGTGAAATTACTAAAAGAATTATTTAATCCAAATGTATCTCTTTTTCATAAAAGATGGCTGTGCATGAATCTAAGAAAGATGGACAACCAAGATTATTTGACATACGCATCAGTTGTCAATAAAAACTGCGATAATTTTAAGCTTGCGGAACTAACGGTAGAAGATTTTAAATGTCTAATCTTCGCAC
Organism: Sepiola atlantica; assembly: GCA_963556195.1. Lineage (NCBI taxonomy): Eukaryota > Metazoa > Mollusca > Cephalopoda > Sepiida > Sepiolidae > Sepiola > Sepiola atlantica. Next base: position 56,557,999 of record OY744533.1, on the reverse strand, counting down.
AAGGGTTTGTTTCCACGAAAAATGCAGAAATACGCAGACGAGTGTTGTCTAAGCTGGAATCTGAGCAAGATTTAACCCTCCAGAAACTAGCAGAGGACTGTGAAAGGGCCATTACACTAAAAACGGATTTAAAAAATATAGAAGAATCCGGAGTGGCATATGTAAGAAAAGTTAGAAAACCATACACACCAACCAAGAACTTTACAAAGAAAAGCAATCAAAATGGAACGGAATATTACAATCCTAATAACCATAAATATAGGACAGAATATAACAAGCCTCTTCCTAGATATAACTGTAAGAGATGTGCAGAAAAGCATTGGGAATCAGATTGTCCTTATAAGAAGAAAACATGCTACATTTGTAAGAAGGTGGGACACAAAAGCGATTGCTGCAGATATAAAGATTACACCAGAAAGAGAGTACAGCAAACAAAATCAAATACAAAATTAGACAAAGATCGGCGAAAATACGTAAAAGTGGAAATATTTAAAACACCAATAAAGTTACAACACGACTCCGGCTCCGATATTTCTATTATAAACCTGAATACATGGAAAAAGTTGGGTAAAAAACCAACCATGATGAAAACGAGTAAATCAGCCCGGACGGTAACTGGTGGTGGTATAAAATTTGAAGGAGAAGTTGTCCTTCCGATAAAATTAAACGGGATTACGAAGAAATTAAAAATATTCGTACTGAAAAATAGTGAAAATCTGTTTGGAATAGATTTAATTGAGAAATTTGGACTATGGGATAAGCCAATCAATACATTCTGTAAAAAAATAGAATGTTCTTCTCCAACAATAGTAAATATAAAAGACGATTTAAAAGAATTATTTCCTGAAACATTCACGACTAACTTAGGTCGCTGTAATAAATTCAAGGCCTCGTTTGAACTTAAAGAAAACGCCAGCCCAATTTTTAGAAAAAAGCGAAACGTTCCGTTCGTTGGGTTGGAAAAGATTAATAAAGAATTAGATAGATTGGAACAGACAGGAATTCTATCAAAAATAGAACACAGCGAGTGGGCAGCCCCCACCGTATACGTAAAGAAAAAGAATGACGAAGTTAGAGTGTGCGCAGATTTTTCGACCGGGGTCAACTCCCTATTAAAAGATCACCATTACCCTCTACCAAGCCCAGAGGAAATATTCACGAAGTTAAATGGTGGTAATATCTTCTCCAAGATAGACTTGAGCGATGCATATTTGCAAATACCGGTCGAGGAAAATTGCTCAAAAATACTATGCATAAATACGCATAAGGGATTATTCAAATACAACCGATTGCCCTTTGGCATCAAAGTAGCGCCTGCCATTTTTCAGCAAGCGATGGACACCATGCTAAGTGGTATTGAGTGCGCATGTGCATACCTGGACGACATTGTTGTCAGGAGCAAATCCCTACAAGAACATAAGGAACATTTGAAACAAGTATTTACTCGAATACAAGAATTCGGCTTTAAAGTAAAAGTAGTAAATGTAACTTTTGTATGAGCGAGATTAAGTATCTTGGACACATAATAAACAAACATGGACGACGTCCAGACCCAGACAGATCTGCGGCAATAAAAAATATGCCAGCACCTGATAACGTAACAACCTTGCAGAGTTTCTTAGGACTCGCAAATTATTATCAATCTTTTATTGAAGGAATGCATAACTTGCGAGCCCCCTTAAATAATCTGCTTAAAAAGGATACACCTTGGAACTGGACGCAAGAATGTCAAACCGCTTTTGACAAAATAAAGAGCGCACTAACATCCGAATTATTCTTAACGCATTTTGACACAAAATTAAAAATAGTCGTCGCTAGTGACGCTAGTTCCTGCGGCTTAGGAGCATGCATTCAACATATTATGCCGGATGGGTCTAGAAAACCAATAACGCACGCTTCGAGAACGCTGATACCAGCCGAGAGGGCATATTCACAAATTGAAAAAGAAGCATTGAGCATAATCTTTTCCGTGACTAAATTTCACCGATATTTATATGGTAGACAATTCTTACTTGAAACCGACCATAAACCGTTAGTCACGATCTATGGATCAAAAAAAGGATTGCCGGTATACACCGCAAATAGATTGCTGCGCTGGGGTACAATCTTACTTAATTACGATTTCCAGCTACAACATCTAGCATCAAAAAAGATTTGCCATGCGGATGGACTGTCAAGACTGATACCACAGAAATACAATCTGGAAGAATCAGTCATTGCAGCAATTCGGACAAATGTTGAAGTAAAAAATATGGTAGCAAACATCATTAAGGAACTACCCGTAACTTTGTCGGACATTAAAAGGGAAGCCGAGAAAGACGAATACATAAAGGACATAAAAGAGAAAATTATAACGGACACAAAGGTGCAGGAAGTTTTCTCCATATGTAACGATGTGTTACTGTACAGTGAGAGAGTGGTAATACCCAAAACATTGCAGAATAGGATGTTAAGAGATTTCCATACGGGACATCCGGGGATAAATCGAATGAAGTCGTTAATGATAAGCTATGTGTACTGGCGTAACATGGACACTGACATAGCAGCAACAATAAATAAATGTAAAGGATGCCAGTTAGCAGCAAAATCCCCACCTATAGTACACAAACCTTGGCCGAAAACCGACCAACCATGGTCGAGAATCCACATGGACTTCGCTGGTCCAGTAGGAGAAAACTATTATTTAATTGTAGTGGATAGTTATACAAAATGGCCGGAGGTAATGCGTTGCAGGAATCCAACAATGAACAACTCAATAGGGTTCCTACACGAGTTGTTTGCAAGATTCGGTGTACCAGACACACTGGTCACTGACAACAGAACGCAGTTCACATCCGCAGAGTTTAAGGAATTTTGCGACACGTTCCAAGTGAAGCACATCACGACTCCACCGTATCATCCAAGGTCGAACGGCCTTGCAGAAAGGTTCGTGGACACGCTAAAACGAGTGTTAAAGAAATCCATTGGAACACCAACAGAAAAAGCTTTGCAACAATTCCTGCAAGTTTATAGGATCACACCACATCCTAGTACACCATCAAACATATCACCAGCTGATCTAATGTTTGTCAGAAAGGTAAAATCAGCGTTTGATAAACTGTTGCCAAGACAGGCAATTATCCGAAACACTACACACACGAGAAGAAAGAAATATAACTCGGGAGATCGAGTATATTTTAAGTGCTACAAGAATAACACATCTTACTGGGAATGTGGAGTAGTGGATAAACGCATTGGTGATTGTACATATATGATTAAAGGTCCACAGAGTATACATAAAAGGCACCTAAATCAGATAAAAAAACGTCATATCCAAGATGATGATTATACGACAACAGTCGAAGAGGAGGAAACCATAGATGTCATATACGAATCCTTTAATTTGGAACCGCCTCAATATACACCTGAACCCCGAAGATCAGGTAGGAAAAGAAAATTTAATGAACCATTGATGGTAAACCCAAAAAGAAAAAGATATTGAAATCTGTGTGACTTCAAATCTTGGGAGGGGGGTGTTGTGGTGGCAACCACTCATTTGCATATACGAATAACGTTACACTATAAATGGCAAGCCTAGGTTGGCCTTAGTGTGTGTTACCTAAATGCCACCGGAAGTGACGCCGAAGAGCGTACATGTCCTCCCACCAAGACTCTCTGACTCGACACCTTCATTTGTACATACTGTAACTATACCTTTTCTTTAATACACTTATTATTGCATTTCTCCTTGTTGATTGTGTCTTCATTGTATTCCTCACTAATTATTGTTCAACCTTGCAACCACAACAAAAAGAAATAAGTTTTATTAAAGTGAAATATTTTGAAAATCAAGAATCGTGCAATTTTAAATGAAAAATTCATTTATTTAATTTTTTTGCGCGAGCTTTCGTTGTAGTACAACCTTGTTAAGCGAGACTGTCTTCTAGTTTTTTTTCTTCTTCTTTTCTTCCTCATTTTGATGGTAAGGAAAAACAAATTTTAAAAAAAAGAAGAAAAAAGGAAAAAAAGGGGGGAAAAAAGAAAGAAAAAAAACAAAAACAACAAAAAAAAACAAACAAACTATAAGACAGTCTCGCCTGACAAAGGTTGTACTACAACGAAAGCTCGCGAAAATTTTTTTAAATAAATACATTTTTCATTTAAAATTGCACGATTGTTGATTTTCAAAATATTTCACTTTAATACATTCTAATCCGTGCTTCAAAGATGTTGATTTCCTTACTTAAATAAGTTTTACTTTTATTTTATAGCAATTATATTGTAGGGTCTGTGTTCGCGCTTGACATCCATATTTGGAAACAATTTTACTTTTATTTTATTTATAACAACAATATTGTGGGGTTTAAAAAACTTTTTAAAAATCATATATAAATAGTCCGTCAGTCACAATTTTTTTAAAATGTAATAAATACATTGTGGAATTTGTCTCATTCTGAAATATCAGAGAACTTAGCTACTTTCAGAAATGGAGAACATTTTATTAATATAAAGAATAAATCCCCAACAAATAAAGCGGATGACATGACCGGAAATCAAAACCTTTTGATCTTCAGTCTGAGCTTCTACCAACTGAGCTATTTGGATTTTCTTATAAATATGGTTTAAAACATTACCATGACAAAATAAGTATAGCTTTGCTGTGACGTCATATATTCATGATTTACATCATGTTACAAAACATGAATTCAAACATAAGCGTTAATAAAAAGAAAACGAATGGGTCAACGTTATCAATGGCATTAGAAATCATTTTAATAGTCCAAAACAATTAATTTAGTCTTAACTACATATTGTATGTAGTTCCTTCACAATTATATAATCATCCCATCCTAGCCAAAATATGCGACTGGAGGGAGCATATATTTTCTAGTGATTTAAATTTTAAAGATGCAGACTCAGAATAGGATCAAAGTACAATATCTGTTTTGTCTGAGATAATCTTGGAGAGAGGATGAATTTATTGCCTTTCACCTGAGGGGCCCTCATCTGTGGGAGAAACTATGACCGAACAGGCCAGACTATTTTTGTTCCTAATACAGGCGGAATGGATCAGACTGTTTTTGTCCCCAATATAGAGGGACCCTTTTATTCTGTGAATGCATGTTTTTGATTTGTATTCCCACTACGAAGTTACCTTGTGTCTAACTTTACTGCATAGAGGGGAGCAATTACATAAGTATGTTCTGCTTTTAGTCAGTGGAGGAGAAGTTCTTCTAGACTGAGACAATGTTATTGTCCCCAGTAAATTAAAAGAGCCTCTTTGTGAGGAATCACAATTTCTCTACACTTTCATTAAATAGACCTTGAGTCTAAGTTAGCCCTTGTGCGGATTAAATTATGTGTTAATTATTTAGATTTGTTTACACAAAATTACATACGAACATTGTGTTTTATCATTCTTGAAATTATAATAAATAACAGGCTAAGTACCTGATTGTAACTGCTGTATTTTATGGAGAAACCAGACAAATACTCGTCCCAGGACTGGTAAAATTAATTCCCCGAATAGAACATTTTTGCACTACTTTTATGTCTCCCTTCGAAGATTAAAATCAAGATATAATGATACTAAACCTTATGTCTAGAATCCTTATTCCAATTTTTATCAAAATCCATTACATTGTTTTGATTTTCGAAAATGTCTAAAATTTAAGGCTTTTTAGCTTATAGGGTCTTAAATAGAAATTAGAATTCAGGGAATCTTGCTGAAACTGGCATCTCATGACTATGGATCAAATTCAATGTAAATCTGAAATATTGGAATTTTCAAATGAGACGTTGCTCCCCTATTATGCCCTCTAAAAAACTTTACAATACTCAAAAGAAACTTAAATTTGGGGAATAATTATTAATTGATGTCTAATACATATTGTTAAAATTTCACAAAAAATCGGAGGCATCTAAATTTTACAAAGAGTTTCGAGCCCTTCTTTACCTAAAACTAAATTAAACTAAATATAGCCTACGTTACCCATATTTAGGCCTAGCAGTTGTGTTCCAAAATTCATAATAATCGGCTAATTAATATATATATATATATATAAACTTAAAGAAAGAGGCGAAATGCCTTCAAAAACCATGTGTTAGATCCAAATATTTTTATTAAAAACAAAATAAAATAACATTTTTTCTTCTTTTTTTTTCATCTTGACTTTTTAATCTAATATTTCGCTTGATATAACAAGCCTCGACAGAGCTTTAGACAAATAAAATGTATTAACCTTATTTTTTTCGTAATAATCCTTCCTGGTCTTCTAGAAGTGACGTCCGATATATATATATATATATATATATATATATATATATATATATATATATATATATATATATATATATTACACATGTTTTATAGAATAACCGCATTTCTCTACTGATTTTCATAATTTCATATTTGGTTGAAAAAGCCAACAGGAGTTGGCGAAAATTTATAATCCCGCATTGGGGAAAAAAAGAAATAAAACTATATATTCAACAATATCTATCTATCATACTTCTAAAAAATATCCAATCAAATTGGAAGGATTTAATAAACAAAGCAACGAGTTGCAGCTACCTGTAAGTGACTTGTTTTTTTATTTATTTCCTACAATAAAACACACACACACACACACACACACACACACACACATATATATATGTATTATACACGCACACACACATACACACACACACACACACACACACGCACACACATATATATATGTGTGTGTGTGTGTGTGTGTGTGTGTGTGTAAGGTTAGTGGCAGAGAATTCCAGCAGAGTGTTCGATTATTAAAAAAAAATAATAAATAACAGCACAATATTTAATAATATTTGTATTACAGACGATCAGACGGCAGCAATGTTAATCATAACAACATATACACACACACACATATATATATATATATATATATATATTTATAATCATTATTTAATAATTACTAAATAAATATTTTTAATAGCCATAGACATATATATGTTTCTTGTTTTTCTACACTCGTCAGTACCGCCAGTCATCGATTCGAACTCCGGATCCAAGTATTATGAACCCAGCTTCTTACCACCAGACTCTCATTACAATCATGCTTTGAAGTGCGAGAGAAATATACTTTGTATTTTAACTGTAAACACAACAGGGTTCTGATCTCCTAAAGGGAGAGAACCTAGCTACGTGGCTAATTTTGAATCTTTAATTTAATTTCTCACAAACGGCTTAACTTATCTGAGCATGATTATTATAATTTAATAAATAAATATTTTTAATATCCAGAGACATATATATGTTTCGTGTTTTTTACACTCATCAGTATGGAATTACATAATCATATATATATATATATATATATATATATATATATATATATATATATATATATATATAAAGTCAGGTTCATATTATATTCCAATAACCATGTTTTTATTTTATTATTTTTATTTTTATTTTTTTAACATTTCCAAAAAACATAACATTTCTGTGAGATATATTTTTTACAGTCCGTTTCATTTGTCTTGTGCCAAACAACATATTTATATTTGCTCTGTTGTCATTAATTGACAATTATCGAGCTGACTCTTTTAAGGAGACTGCAAAGATAAAGGGCACTGATAGTATATGATAATACATATATTGTCATTAATAATTATATATATATATATATATATATATATATATATATATATATATATATATATATATATTGCTGTTTATTTTCATTAAGATTTAAAATAGAATTATTGATTGCTACAAGATAAATAAATGAATTCAATGTCTTTTTCCGTGCACTGGAAAATGGATTGGTTGTTCATAGTCACGTCCATTGTTCCATTTTGAGAACAGTTTCTTGCATTCAAATGCCAAGTTTCTGCTACGAATGAACTATTTGTAATCGAAGGAAAAAAATAAAATACTGACAAAAAATAAATAAAAATAATACCAAATCAGATTACGGTCGAATTTATAACCCAAGCCAGAAAACAGTACAGCCTACAGTTTCAAAAATGATTGAATAAATGATTGTCAGGAATTACCATAAAAGAAATATAAATATAACAAACAGATCAGTAAAATTTCCTGAAAAGGGAGACTGCTTTAGTACTCAGCATTTTATTAAGAACAGTCTCGGTGACATAGGGAGCTGTGGGAGTAGTTGTTAGCATGAGAGTGAAAATACCTCCGAGCTCCTGTGTGAATGACTGTGCAAGGAGAAGCTGCTGAGCCGGAAAAATGTAATATAATTTGAAAGAGAATGAAACGAACGCATATTTTCTGAAAACCCGTACCAGGAATTAGTCTAAATGAAATTGAGGTAAAATTCATTTTACTTTATATATAAAATTAAACAAAAGATAATACTTTGTTTTTTTTTTCAGGTCTCTTCATGTTAAGCATTTATTAAGCAACTTCGATGATACGTCCTCGACAATCAGTCTGACACAATTTGGGTCATGTTGATGCAAGGTGGCCTTGTTTCTGTCGGGTTGAGGTATGGTTCTGTGTAATTCTACTATCCCAGGCTTAACCTTCTCACACTTTGAGAGAGGTTAGTTTATTGCTAATCACCTGAGGCGAGTGTACTTTCTTTTTGTGAGTTAGCTTTTCAATCTTCACCTTCCGACTGGACTTGTGTCATATTTTCCTGCGCTGGGAGGGAAGGAAAATACTAACAGGTCCTATGACTATTTTTAACTCTCCCAGAAGACTGTTTCATACATTGATAGTGGAGGGGGCGAGAGACGAAATGATTTTGTATGTCTGTGATGTCACATACAAGAAAGGAGAAGGTTCCACAGACTCTTGTCCTACCTGCCTCACTTGAAGACAGATATAAGAATAGTCGCTAGTGAGTGATATCCCCTCCCCCCTCCACATGAAACGGGTGGTGGTTTGAGGTACAATTAAATGGACGTATAAGTTAAGGTTCTTGCTAAGGGCCCGGAGGAAAATTAAATAAAGAATTTGTTGTGGCCTTGGAGGGCCGGTAATAATCAAAATAAACACAGTGGGAAATTAACAAAAGTGTATTAACAAAAGTATGTTACAGAAAGTATGCGTCCGATTCTGTGGCCATAACTGCCATCAATAACTGCCATGACGTTTAGTCATAAGTGTATTTATTGTGTCTGGGTAAGTTCATTTATTCCCGAAATAGGTAGATCAACTTACACTATAACAGAATTGAACCGTCAATTTTTGTATTATGTTGTTAACCTATTAGCTGATAAACAAAGTGACAAATAAAAGAAAGCGACGCGACTGCACACGTAAATCAGTCGGAGGCAATGTAACACTTGTAAACCCAGTGCCAGCACTAGGGGTTCATTTCCCTCACTCTCTCTATAATATGGGATCCCACTATGCCACTACTTTTACTACAAACTAATGTCTTCATTTTTACAATCACCAAAACTCAGAGAATTATCTAATTTTAATTAAATTTTCAGAATTTATTCAATAAGTTATATATTTTATAAAGAAATGGCATGGCACTTGGGGTTGGGGTGGAGAATAGTGTTTGCCATCTGCGCGAGTTAAGTATTACATAAAAACAAATAAAACAAGAAATAAACGTGTTCGGAGTCTTATTTTGAAAAAGAAATTCCTGCACAAGTTAAGTATTACTAAAAAAAAAAATCAAGAAATGGACACATTCGGAAGACTGTCACTTAAAACCGCAAGGACCCGTGGCGCAACATATAACTGCTAAGTAATAATCAGTTCTAAGTGACGGTTTTCTGGAGGTTGTAGGTTCAATCCTCAGTACGATCTATACTAAGAATACAATTACGAATTATTTAAGACTTCAACCTAGTCATGGCTGACGGAACAAGAGCAAGCTAATCTTAGTGATTAAATAAAAGGGTTCACTCGAAATTCCGTACAGATTCCCAGAGTTCGACATAAAGATTCCCAGAGTTCGACGAGATGCACCTGAAGAAGGTTGGAGGTTATATCAGCTGAAACGTTGTGAGACTTACATAGGACGAGTACAGTAGTTCGAATAATGCAAATTATCAATCCTTATCTGAAAAATTCCAAAACATGACATCTAGTTTCTATATATCATCAGATTTTACATTCGTTATGTTATTTTTAAGAATAAACTCACATATGCCATCTCTTTATTCGTCTTCTATTCAATTCAGTATTTCCACGTCAATTATTTTGGTATCCTTCATAGAAGGGATGATAATCTACAACTTGTACCATAAATCTTGGTGAAGTCAAACAATACGCTGTCTACAGGAGATGACTTATAACAATAAAGATACAAATACTTGTCCGAATAATTCATGAAATAATGACAATAGTTCATTTTGTATAACACCATGACTTGTAATATAAATGTTCTTTCTTTGTGTGGTGCTAGATTTTGCTAACAACTAGAACATTAATCACGATGGACTACAGAAAACTACCAGAGCTGTAAGCTACCATGCCACAAATGGCTTCAGTTCAACCGCCAACGCTATACACTCGGAATATTAAATTATAACAAAACGCAATAATTTTTACGGCATATCAACCCTTTTAGTGTAATGTAGATGTAGAACAAAACACCTATTGTAAACAACTTATTGTATACGACTAGCAGAAAGTAAATCGTGGGTTCATGTTTCGGAATCGCATGTACCCATGGTGCAACGGATATAAGTGCTAAGTATAATCAGTTCTAAGTGACAGTCTTCTGGAGGTCAAAAGTTCAATCCTCAGTACAGGCGATACTAAAAATGCAATGAAGAATTACTTAAGGGGTCGGTCATTGCCGACGGAACAAAAACAAGCTACCCCTGTGGATTAAATGAAGGGTTCTGTTCGTAATTCCGTACAGATTCCCGAGTTCGACATGACACATCTGAAGAAGGTCAAAGCTTACATCGGCTGAAACTTTGTGAGAATAACATCCAAGATGAGAATGGTAGTCTGACTAATTCAAATAATACAAATAGATTTGATAACATTTGAACTCTGCATAACCGGTTCCATAGTCCGCAAAGGTATCAAATCGAGAGCTAACGAGTAATTAACAGCAAATTTATCCTCGGGAGGATACTCCTTCTCTATGGCATCAAAGCAGGGAGAATCAGGGCCTATTTTGAATTGTATCATTATCACTGTCTTTCTCTTTCCTTTATTTCTGTTATAGGCTTACAATAAAAAAACAAAAAAAAAACAACAACATCCTTTCTCTAATGCGTCATGTTCTTCTGCTATTTTATTCTTTTACAGCAGTGCAAAGTTGTATATTACATAAGCGTCTACATCCTCGGATGGGGGTGAGGTAGATATCCAGAAAAGACGTCTGAATCAAATCAGCTAGCCAGTTAAAGAGAAAGATTTTACTTCTTTTATTGCTACATGTCATTACGTATCTGCTCTCCATGATGTCATATCCTGACACATAGCTCTAATTCAAATCTTTAACTTCTCATAGAAGTTTCTGCTTTTCTACTTAACATGACCTTATGTGGAAAATTCAGTTTTAAAAACACCCACGAGCAAATATTGCTACCTTAACAGTTACAACATTATAAAAACAAAAACAGGTTACTGTACATTTCTTAAACTTTAATCATTTTGTAAAAAAGCTATGATGTTAAATTTGTATCGTTATGTATTAGGTATGTGCATCTCTCTCTCCATATATAAAGTTAGGTATATATATATATATATATATATATATATATATATTTCGATGTACATGATAATCCCCATAACTAATAAATGGATCATTATGAATTTTGGAATATATATTCTAGGTAACACGGTGAGTAACATGGCCACATTATTTCATTTGGTAAATTTTAACATTTAGGGGATTCATATATATAAAGTTAGGTACGTGTATATGTTTATCATATATATATATATATATATATATATATATATATATATATATATATATATATAATTTAACCATGTGTATATCTCTTTTCTCTCTATATAAAGTTAGGTATGTGTATATATCTATATATAATATATATTTATGTACAGGGTAATCTCCTAAACTAATAAACCGATCATTATGAATTTTGGAATATATATTCTCGGCAACACAATGAGTAACATGGGCACATTATATTTTTGTAAACATTACCATTTAGGCAGTGCGGTCACCCAAACTTGAACCCACTCCCAAAAAACTTTTAAAATAAGTTAAATACAAAAACTTTAATAGAGAAAATAATTGCTTTACATCAAATTTTGAGTTATATTAAGTAATACATTTTTAACAGATTGGTGTGCATGCGTGAGTGTCAATAATATGTATATTTTTGGTAAAATCCTAAACTATTAAAGTTATGATTAGGAATTATGGGATACGTATTTTAGGCACACATTGTTTTTTTGTAAAATTTACGATTTAGAACACTATACTCACCAAAGAAAGAAAAACCGTTAAAATGGAAAACTAATGCTAAATTTATTTGTGACAATGTTGCAGGATGGAAAAGGGTTGATTCGAACCCGGACCCTAGGTTTCTTAAGAAGACCATAGAATTATTTTGCATTAGGTAGAAAGGAAAAGTTAAATTGATAAAAGAAGAAGGAGAGTGTTGTTTTTCCTTTCTCATGTTTTGGGAGATAAGGAAAATCCTAGATGACAGAGATGACAGTGGCTGACATCTCTCAATGTCACTGGTTGTGTCAACAAGTCACTGACAATGGCGGAGCATGTTGTGGGGCCTAGCGCTATGTGCTCCGATAAGTTGCAAAAACGAACGACGGCTTGTTGCTGATAATGATAGGAAAGATTAAGACGGGTCGATTGATAAGAACGAAAGAATTGTTTTTTTTTCCAATATTTTGAGAAATGTGAGTTCATGATGCTAATGGTGAGAGGACGATGGCGGGTGTCGACGTTAAATTGGGTTATCAGCGGCCGTCCGAAGTTACATAGAACAGGTGAGGCCTTTGGCGATAGTGGCGGACGAATTTTGTCAAAGATAAAAAACAAATAATCTTGTTTTCCTAATTATGAAAATAAGGAGAACTCCCATAGCTTTTTTGAACTTGAAAGAAAAGGCTGGAGCAAAATGGAAGGCACGCAGATGGAAACACAGGATTGTTGACACTCTCGGCATTGAATAGACATGTGTTATGATAACAAACGTCCATGGCTGAAAATACATTCTTTCTTTTTCTCTGTGAACGTGAGTTTTGAGAGGGGGGATTTCCCCTCCCCCACTGATGCAACAGTGGGAGATAGCAACAGATGAAGAAGAAGAAAAGAGGGGTGGGATGAAAATACGATTACCCATTCCCAGAATTGGAAATGCGGATTGGAAATCCCAAATATAGCAGAATAAATAATAATGAGGAAACATTCTTTTTTTTTGTTGTTTTCTGACTAAATTCTATTTGGAAAGAGGTGGGGCCATGCCCATCTAATTCCTAATATAAACGAATGCAACTTGAAATTCGAGGACTCCATTTTGCTTGTCACCAGAATCTACGTCATTAAGAGCCGAAACCCCCGGACTTAGGGTTGATATCGTCAAACCAAGATCGCCCAGAACATGTTAAGGTTTTGTCCGGTTCGAAACACAGAGTTAGAAGTTAGAAGTGTGAAATTACCCCGCCTTGTAATGGAACAAGTTTTCTGTTCCTTTACCAAATAATTCTTCTTCTAAGGAAAAACTCAACAGACGGAGTTGTTGAATTATTTTATCGTTTTTCATTGTTCTGCTTGAAATGACACTTTGCTTCGGACAGTTGCCCTTTGATCTTTAAATCACAACGTGTGAGAGAGGTGATTGCCAACATCTTCGGCCTTCATCAGTGCAGCAACAGATGACCAATCACACTCAAGAGTTGCCAGATTGGTGACGTCAGTGACGTCACTGGATTAGGAGCGGTTGGGGGTACATTTTAGTGTCGCAGCGACCAGCATATCACATTTTGGTAGTTGATGACTCAGGCATGCTACATTTTAGTGGTGCCGTGGAGACGGGAGTACAATTGCTTATACTCGTCCTGGGACGGGTATTCTACTAGTGTTTTTGTACCCACAGGATTTACTCTTAAGGTAATTTACCAATCATTATAAATTTTGGACACATCTGCTAGGCGTAAAAGTGAGAACTGTGGGCTATATTTAGTTTAATTTAGTTTTATGCGAAGGAAGGATTGTGAAAATTCAGATGCCTCCGATATTTGTGAAATTTTAACAATAAGTATGAGGCATCAATTAATAAATATTCCCCTAAATTTCAGTTTCTTTTGCATATTTTAAAGGGTTTTAGGGGGAATAATATATGCACAAACTCCTATTTGAAAATTCAAATATTTTAGATTTGCATTAGACACCAATTAAGCAAAATTCCCTGATATTCAATTTCTTTTTAAGACCCCTTAAACTTTAAAATCTCAAATTTTAGACATTTTCTAGAATAAAAATCATGTAATGGATTTTGATCAAAATTGAAAAAAGGATGCTAGACATAAGGTTTAGTAGCATTATATGTTGATTTTAATCTTCATAAAGGGACATAAAAGTGGTGCAAAACTGTTCTGTTCAAGGAATTCATTTTACCTGCCCTGGGACGTGTATTCTTCTAGTTCTTTATAAGAAACTAGCAGGAAGACCCGAAGTTGCTCAGGATTAGATGAGGATCACTACTATGCTCATAACACCATACAACTTTCTTTGTTTTTACTGCCCCTTCCTCCAGTTTTGCCCCCTAATATAGTGGGAAGAAGCTGAAATGTTGGAAACCTCTCTGAATTAGTGTCTTATACATATCGTTTAAATTTCATTCAAATTGGATATACGTATTCGAAGTTTTAGGAGGGTTCTCTCCCTATGGGTCACTTAGAGGTGGAGCACGTAGATATTCTGCACATAGAAGATAACACATAGATTCGGGACCACTTCCATTGTCTTCCCCAGAAAATTTTATACATATGATTTAAATTTCATAAAAATAGGATATATTTGAGGCACTTAAAGATTCGAGAATACTTTCTTTGTCTTCCCCGATAAATTTTACATAAGAATACGCTTTTAGATTTTATGTAGATTCTCTAACATTTCTTTCTATAGGGAACACACACACACACACACATACACACATTGAGTTTTATATATATAGAAGATATACATGTATTGAATAACTACTGAAAATCTTATTGTATCATTCTTTGATTTTTGGGTGATTAAGAAATAATCCATTCTTTTGTTTGCAAAGAATAGTTTCCTAGTGATGACTTCTGTGACGTCGATTAGAGAAAATACCATAATATCTTAGCACCGACACTGCTAATTATGCACCGTATAAATGTTGGGGGTGCAGCTTTGAGATCCCACAAAATTCTTGGAAGTGGGCATTGCTGCACTTTGCTTCTGATGCCTTAATCTCTCCGATTGAATCAGCAGTGTTTCCAAGATTAACCGAGAAAATCAGATTATACTTTTTATATACTAATGAGTCACTGCTTACTGAGGCCCAAAGGCCACTCAAGGATAAGGGTTAATGAGATTGCCAACTGGATGATGAACAGTACAATGAGAGGATGGGAAACGATGGATGAAAAGGGCAGGACTTGATTATTTAAGACGACGGTTCAATAAGTATTTGTTGACATTGTGTAAGATAATGAAGAGTGGCAAAAATGAATCGCAGACGAGTCCATTGTGGGTGGGACGTCGAAAAAGAAAGAAAGCGACTTGATAGCTGTTAAAAAGGAGAAGTTTCTGCAGTGCAAGGGAGACTTGAAAGACGGCGGTTTCAGAAACGCGAAGAGCCGGACCGCTTGGTGATCGGAGTATCGAAGTACAGGAAGAATGGGAGTTTACTGATGTTTATGGCACCAATGAAGCTTTATTGGCTATGGTACCCAAGCCCGTCTTGCTGTCAGACTTTCGTGTCCGCTGACTAAAAATACGACTGATAAGCAAATTGGCACTGTTAAGGAATTCCCTGAGTTGTATTTCATCAAACAGACAGCTGGAAGTGCTTGTGGAACAATTGCTTCAGTTCACACTCAGATAGACAATGCAGAGGAAATTGCTTTCCAATCGGATGTATATATAAACGAGTTACTAATGGAAACCAAGTCTTTGACCTCAGCAAGAAAAAGACTTTCACGAGACAAAAGTATGTCAAAAGATTTTTTTTATATGTGTGTGCATAGTCGGCGTAAACCATCCAGTGATGGGAAATAAAGAAAACCAAAATTTTTCCATATACGTTCTGTTCTTTGTCATTCTTGTTGGATCTCAATGGGCACCCCGTAAGAACGGATAATGCAACAATTGGACTTGAAGACGACTTAAATTTTATGTGGTTGTTGATAATATTTACAAACGTTTCCCACTAAAATGTTCATCTTTTCTAACTGTTGTGGCCCTGTGAAGGGGCCGGAATGAAAACACGAACTCGGGGGTTAGAGAAAACTAGTATATTGAAGAAAATATAATACAACAGAGAAACAAGAGTGGTTGTACGTCAGTATAGACTGAGGAGCAGTATTTATGGTGAATGGAAGAGTCCAATACCATACAAAAAGGGAACCATTGAATACCGTACAAGAAGACCATTGAAAGCCATGAAAAGAGGTTTTGGTAATCTGATAATTACAATTTGCCACACTGGTGCTAGTCAAGCCATTGTTGTGAAATATAGTCTGCAGGAGGCAATGGAGCCTTAAAATCATACCTCTTCTATAGTTAAGCAAATATGTATATTCATGAAAAAGTATGATTTATTTTGTAAAGGTATTATCATCAAAGAGCAGTTTTCAATGTAGATAACGAAAAGTCAACTGTATAGGCTTACAAATCTCTCTCTAAGGGCAGTAAAAAGTGTGAGGGAAACAAAAGTGAACAGAAAGTAGTAACATAGTACAGGATGACCCCTCTCTAGCCAATCACTGTTAGTAAGGGGTTCAGTAAGTTTGATGCAGGGTGACCCCTCTTCAAAATTGCCACCCTCTCATAGAATCATCCATAAAATTCACAATCCTTTATGCAATCCAACCATATTAGGTAGAAATAAACTTCAATCTATGTCTGACTTATCCACCAAGTTTCAGACATGAATGTCCAACAGTCTTTGTTTTATCACCGGATACAACATGCAAAATTGTCAATAACTCTGACACACTTATCTCTTGGCACTGCCCACATTTCGGCTGAAATGGTCCTCTTCAGTTCAGGAATGGGGATTGTTTTGATAGACATTATCTTTGAGATAACACTATGGATAAAAATCGAGGAGGGTTATGGTTCAGTAGTATAAAGCCCATTCATCATCATCATCACATCTCCTACTGATGAGACGATCACCAAAGTGCCCCCACATATCATTAAACGGCGATAAAACAAATACTGTTCGACATTCATGACTGAAACTTGGTAGACAAGTCAGGCATATACTGAAGTTTATATATACCAAATATATTTAGATTCTTGCAAAAAGGATCGTGTATTTTATTAACAATTTCATGGATAGCATTTTTGGGGTTGTTTTTTGGTTACCCTGTATCATAGATTAGGGGGAGGGTATGAACTCCTTGCACCGGCATTGAGTATAGGGTTGACAATTGAAATAACACTTAACTTTTTAATAAGAGATTAATTACCAGATTTATATTTTAAAAAATCATGTGTAAATTTGTAAAACTGTTGAAATGAGATATGTAATTGAAAGTCATACTGAGTTTGCAGCTGTTAATGACTAAATCAATGTTATGAAATTAAATCCATTACTAATGGAGATTTAGTATCTGTCTGTGTGAATCCCAAAACTATATTATTACTTCTATTAATGTATTATTGTATTATGTTTTAATGCTCAATACAGTTTACTATACTATTTCAGACTAATGTATTAGCTTTCAATATTCAATTGGGGGGCGGTGGTAGTGTACTATCTGTTCTGCTGTTATGATACCATCCTCCCAGGCATTACCTCGTTTTTTGGGGGGATGGGGATAGTTTAGTATATGTTTGTTCATCATGAGACCATACTCCCAGGCATTAAACCCCCTTTTCTTTTTGGAGGGAGGGGTAGTGTATTATCTATTTTGTGATCATGAGAACATCCCCCTAGGCATTACCTCTTCCTTTTTTTGGAGGGGGTAATGTAGTATCTATTCTGTGGCCATGATACCATCTTTACATACATTTACTCCCCTTTTGGGTGGGTACGGGTAATATAATATATGTTCGTTCATTATGATACCATCCTTCCATGCAGTATCTCCTCCTTTTTATTGGGGGGTAGTGTAATATTTGTTCTGTTGTTATGATACGATACCCCCAGGCATTATCCCCCCTTGGGGGTAGTGTATTATATGATATTATCTTTCCAGGCTAGCAAAAGTATAAAACTGGTGGCAGTATATATTTGCTAGTCTAAATAACTAGAGAATCTTGTTTTTGTCGAATCAATTTTTTAATCTTTTTGTTTTTACTATTTTATAAATGTATTTCTCAAAATGCTTTCTTTGTAATTTGCAAAGTTCTGTTGCTTCAAGACTGAAATGATACTAATTGCTTCACTGACTGTTATCAAACCTGTCATTACCTCAGGGACCAAATCTACAATTAAATTTCATTTGCTTTATATCTCTTTGTTATGAAAGCAATTAGCTATTTAAACAAACATTATTCACTTTCAATAAGGAAAGCCTCAGTAAATTAGCACTAACTTCAGCTTCTAAGTAGATCACAGACTGTAAGTGTAAAAAGAAAATAGAAATTTCAATGGTCGATTTTTCAAATGGTACACTCTCTTCCTCCTCAGCGTCCTAATACAACTGCAACTCTTTCTTCTTCTCACTCGTCTCTGTTATTACTTGACCTCAGTCAAAGTTGCATTTACATACTGAAATATTTCTAGCCTTATATACGATACATATGTGCATTTTTAGGTACAGGATGGTCCACAAAAATGTATCCATTTTATTATCATTTCTATAAAAATTAACTCAAGCTTCTGTTTTTCAGTGGAAATGGAACAGGCAACAGGATATTCCATGCAGGTGTACGTCAAGATGTACAGGTCTACTTGGCAAAGAAATCCGCTGTTCAAACTCCATGGCAATTTCGGAGGGAAAGCGCCTTCTGGAAAAATTCAGGGAGACAGTAAGTATACAGCATTACATTAGAGTGATCGGTCACGGTCAGCCAGGACAGAAAATAGCATTGTGACTGTGAGACAACGTTTGGAGGGTCATTACAAAATTAAATGTGCTAGTATCCACGTTATAAATTATTGAGCTGTGCTCGCAAATTGGTGGTATACAGGGAAAAAACTTATACAACACAAAGCTTATGCACGATACTTGTTCATCAGATGTTATTAGTGTAACAGTCACTAAATAGACTTTTTAGTGAGTTATATATAGTCATTATTATCATATACATTTTTATAGTCAATTTAACGTAAACGCCTAATTAATGGAATAGTTTTGATAACTTCATAACCCTTTTTTATCAGTTTATGCTGTTCTTATTTACTGCCAGCCTTGAGACTCAACCAGGAAATAGTGGTGCGATCAAAGGACAAAAAGCGTTCCCTCCTCATTCCAACTACTGCTAGCAAAGAGGCAACACGGTAAATATAACTTCTCCCTTTTCGAGTTTGTCCATTTCCCCCATTGTGTCTACTTTTCTATTGGAATGTATTCTCTTCTTTCTTCCTTGAATGTTATCTATTTCTTCCTTGGCAGTTTTCATGGTGATTATTGAATAAAATTGATAACATCAGTATGAAGCGTCGACCTCTTCTTCTTTCACGACTGGCAGATAGTTACAATTAGTGTAAAGCATACCAATAAAAAGGTCCAAATTTGAGAGATTTTGGGGTACTCTTATAGAAAACGCTCAGCGTTTCTGTGATTTTGCATCGTCAACGTTTGGACAGGTCTCGGAAGCACCCGAGAGTTGACGAGGCAAAGACTATCAGACGATAAATTGAAGACTGCCAAACGATAAATTCAAGAAAAGTTACAAATAAAAAGTTAGATGAAGAAAATAAAAGTAAAATACATATATAAAAATAAAGAACGAACAAAGCATAGCTAAACAACTGATATTAATTAGATGTTTATTTTTTTTTTCAAATAAACCATTGTTAAGCAAATGTTTTTACATGAAATGTTTTTTTTGTACAACAAATGTTTCAAAAAATGATTTTTTTTATATAACAAACAACGACACTGGTTTTTACCAATTTCTTTTTTTTTTTTTTTTCATATTTTGCAATGTTTTTTTTTTGACATTTTCTAGGTTAGGGTTTAGGGTTAGGGTTAGAGTTAGGGTTTGTCTTTCGCTAGAATTGACCGTTGCTGACAGAACTCAATGAGTTTTTCGGGAGATTCAACGTGCTGAGACAGATCGTAGAAAGTCAGTTTTAAAAAAAATTAATTTCTTCCAAAAGTTATCGTCTGCTTGCTGCAACCTGATTGGTTAATAGCTTCGTCAACGCTTCCGAAACCTACCCGAACGTTGACGACGCAAAGTCACAGAAACGTGGGTCGTTCTTTATAAGAGCACCGATTTGGGTAAGTGTACAGTAACCCTTTAGTTGCTATCACTCCCAGGTCCATTCTGACCTAAATCGTTAGTACCTGCCAGAGTCCCATATATGGGTTAAATAGAACCTGTTTTTGATAGAACATGAAACTGCATCCGGTTGTAAGGTCCCAATTTTGGAGCTTTGTGGGATTGTGGAATTACCCTTTAGGTGCCATTACAGAGCAGAACCGATCACTATCAGCTCAACCCGAAGGCCGATGGGCAGGGGGATTGAATTTTCTTTTTTATAAATCTCAGCAAGTTAAAATAATACTCAGTGTTTGACTATCTGTCTTGAGAAGAGCTGATGTTGTTTGTGATATATCTATTAAGTTTGGGGAAGAGGGTGTAGCAGTAGCAGTCACACAGTCTAATTGTATCATGTATTACTTTCCTTTGATGTAAATAGACAGGTATATCATCGGAGTGATTGACCCCCCCCCCTCCCCACCAATCAGAAGCTCTGATGTAGGAATACAAATTGTCCTACTATTTCTTACCGCACCCAGGCGATTTTGTTTCCTGCCCAGTTGGAGCCAGAACACCGACCAAAAGCGGACCGCATGCAGCACTTTATAAAGACTGACTGTTAGATGTTTTAATTCTTTTTCAGCACGCCCCAATAAAAGGTATTTTTATTTAAAACTTCATTGTCGTCTGTTAATTCACTTTTGGTGTCAGATGAACTATCTGTCAAAGCCTATCATTACATTTAATTATAATGTAGAACATCACTCATTAATGTAAATAGATATTGTTCTTTGAAATTAAAAACAAAACCCAAAATAAATTGAATTGTCGTTAAGAAACCAAACACTTGTTAGATTGTATTGCCACCATTTTTAATGATGACAAATTCATCAGTCATGTTTTGGGACAAGTTGAGATTTAGCTGTCACCAAAAACATGGAAGCTTTCGCATTTCCTGACAATTTCCAATGACAAGCCTTGCAGATGATTCCTTTTCTACAGCTCATGTTGAAGCCAGCATGTGAAATTGGCTTCAACCAAACGCATTTTCTAAGTAACTTATTAATTCAATTTCATCCTCCACTCTTTAATAAAGAGCAATGTGTGTGTGTGTGTGTGTGTATATATATATATATATATATATATATATATATATATATATATATATATATATTTAGTCATCCACAGACCGACTGTTTCGCTGTATCACAGCTCTTCAGTGTGATTAGACCAAAAAGTGCATCAAGCCGGGATCGAAACTTGGTCGCTTAGACGACAATCGCTAATCCCATCAGCTATCAGCTGCTAGGAGTTATCAAAATCTATAATGATAAACATTTTAAAATGCTGAGAACTCCATTTGTTTACACAAAGATCCGTGTGTTATAAGCTAGGGCAGTTGTCGATTTCACTTACCAGAGAGCCAGTTGGCAATTTCATTTATATATATATATATATATAACTTATTTGTAATATAGTAGGAAAAATCCCAGCAGAGTGCTCGATTAATTAAGAATTAAAGTTAAAAATTAAGAGCATAATATTTATAAATAAATATATAATATATATATATATATATATATATATATATATATATATATATATATATATATATATGAGGATAAAATACACAATATATCATAAAATGAAATGCCGTGTAGACAGGATGTGTGAAAAAAGACAAAAGGAAAAACAAATTAAACACATGAATGAAATCCGGAATGATCATATGTTCGTTCCTCAGAGCTCTTAGAATTTGCAGCGCCACTTACCTCCACGGTGAAGAAACCTATATCGAGAACACTTACCAAACTTTAAAATATCCTCAATTTTTCATCCAAAACGCTAAACGCAAAGCCTATACAAATATATACAACAAAAACAGACTAACACTATAAATATTTCCCCTCATAACAATGCAACCTGCACAAATAACACTGCCATGATTGATAAAAATAAATCTTACATAGTTCTCCCCAATAATCCAATAATCTATTTCCTCACAAAAACAATTCAAATCTGACATAAAAATAGTAACTTCAACTTCTAAAACAATTAAGGATTTACTCAACACCAAACCCAGTCCTCACCTTCCCCCTAAGGACACTTCTTTCCTAGCCGGCTTTTATAAAATAAAATGTGCCTCTTGTCGGATGTTCTATATCGGCGAAATGGCCAGTAATATAAAATCCCGCATTTACGAACATAAAAGGGACCTCAACACAATAATCACACTAATGTAATAGTCATACGCAGAAACACTTTTACCCATAATTTTGACTTTACAAACTGCACCCTCCTCAAAACTGAATCCTCTCTCCCATATCGCAAATGCAACGAAAGTGCTTTAATCTTTCTCTCATCACCATCTAACGTAAACCTTAAACTCGGATCTTATTCCTTCAGCAAATATCTGGCAAAAACCGCACTCAAACAATGCAATATATCTCGCCACTGCATAAAAACTCCAATCCCGGTTACTCTTTTTTTTTTTACTGCATTTCAGACATGTTCCATTTTTTTCCTTTTCTTCTTTTTTTCATTTTCTTTCTCACCCTTTCTCCCATTTTAACATCTTTGTCACACACGCTGCATAATTATTTTTATTTTTCAAATAGTTACGCACATGCCCAAAGCATCCCGTTGCGCGTCTCCTTTTTCCTAATTTTTTGTCGTTATTTAAATGAACTTAATATCTTCACTTTTTCTAGAGGACATTCGCTGATCCGAACGAAACCGGTATGGTATTTGTTTTTGATGATTTATTACTGTGTTTAATTTGTTTTCCCTTTTAGTGATTATTTAAATTCCAATAGCCAAAATTCAGTCTTTACTCATACCATTTATTTTTTGATGACGGTCTTACAATTGTTACACAATGAGTAATAGGCTACAGCTATACGCAATTACTCGCTGTTCTGTATAACACTTACACGTGATATCCCCCCCCAAGCAATAAGATGACAGAATTCCAATCAGGTCGCCATTTTTTAATTCCAATATATATATATATATATATATATATATATATATATATATATATATATATATATATATATATATATATATCATTAATGCATGTCTCGTTGAAGACTACAGAACTTTCTCTGATTGTGATTTTTCTTGTTAGTTTCTCGACACGGCGAGCAAATTTTAATACTGGCACTGGCGCCCTATCCGTATACCATAATTAAAATTAAAAATAAATAAATAAATAAATAAAAATAAATTAAAAAAACTATAAAAAGGCTGACAACACAAAGAGAAACGATGATGATCGAAATAACACTCAGAGCCACAATATTTAAATTAACACCCGAAAACAGAAAACTCCCTCGCCGCATCGAGAAACTAACAAGAAAAATCACAAAAAGAGAAAGTTCCTTGCCTTTAACAAGGCCTGCATTAATAATGATTTGCTGCCTATATATATATATATATATATATATATATATATATATATATATATTAGAAGAATACCCGTCCCAGGACAGATAATTCCCAGAAAAGAATATTTTGCACCAATTTTATGTCTCCTTATGAAGATTAAAATCAACATATAATGATACTAAACCTAGTATCCTTATTTCAATTTCCATAATAATCCATGAAATGATTTTGATTCTAGCAAATATCTAAAATTAAGCTTCAGGGGTCTTAAGAATAAATTGAAATTCAGGGAATCTTACTTAATTGATGTCTAATGACTATGGATTAAATTCAATACAAATCTGATATATTTGAATTATAAAATTCGAAGTTGTGCCCATATTATGCTCCCTAAGAATCCTTTAAAATGCTCCAAAGAAACTGAAATTTGTGAAATATTTATTAATTGATGTCTAATATCCATTGTCAAAATTTCACAAAAATTTGGAGCTATCTGAATTTTACAAAAGAGCTTCCACCCCCTTTTACCCCCATTTAATAAAACTAAATATAACCCACGATTGGACACCTTATGCTTAGCAGGTGTGTTCCAAAAGTCATAATGATCGGTTTATTAGTTTAGACGTGAATCCTGTACATACAAATATATAAACATACCTAAATTATATAAATATCCGTCCTGTCACACAAAAGTTTGCGAATAAAAAACTGCCGAACGAATCCATTTCAAGTATTCAGACGAATTGAGAAAGCCAATCTATTTCCATTATTTTTTTTTTTTTTAACTTTCTGCTTTCTATATCGGTTTATACGTTTTTTATTCGTTTTTCTTTTTAAAAACTTTCCAGTTTAATTTTTCTCTTTCTTATTTCTTTTTTTGACGAAGGGTGTACACTCATATTAAGTATTCCTGAAAGGAGATAGGAAAGACTAGAACAGTCATCTTTTAGGCATTTTTTCTTCTCTCTTTATTTAAAAAAATAAATGATAAGTTTTGTGTTTATTTATGTATGACCAGTTTAGCCCTGTTCTTTACACTCAATGTTTTTTTC
Organism: Sepiola atlantica; assembly: GCA_963556195.1. Lineage (NCBI taxonomy): Eukaryota > Metazoa > Mollusca > Cephalopoda > Sepiida > Sepiolidae > Sepiola > Sepiola atlantica. Next base: position 56,533,080 of record OY744533.1, on the reverse strand, counting down.
TAATTACAGGGTGACCCCCAAAAATGCCACCCATGAAATCGTTAATAAAATTCATAATCTTTTCTGTAAGCCAACCATATTTGGTACAAATAGACTTCAGTCTATGCTTGACTTGTCCACCAATTTTCAAACAGTTTGTTTTGTCACCGTTCAATGTTATGCGGGGCACTTTGATGATCGTCTCATCATCTGGCGGGGTGATACTGAATGGCCTTCACGCTCATCAGACTATAACTCCTCCCCCATAATTTTATTTGTGGGGTTATCGCAAAAGTAATGCCCATCAAAAAAATCCCCAGAACTGAAGAGGACCATCACAGACAAAATCCGGGCAATACCAATAGAGGAATCTGTCAGAGTTATTGACAATTTTGCACATCGTATCCAGGTGTGCTTATCATTGAACATCAATAAAACAAAGACTGTTAAAGATTTATGAATGAAACTTGTTGGACAAGTCAGGCATAGACTGAAGTTTATTACTACCAAATATAGTTATACTGCAGAAAGGATTGTGAATTTTATTAACAATTCGCTGGGTAGCATTTAATTTGGGTCACCCTGTACATTTCTCGATTTTTGTAAGGATGGTTCTGCTTATACTATTGTTGTTAATTATGTTATTCTTAGTTATTATAATCTGTAGTATGGATTGAATATTCAACTTCCAGAAGACTGTCACTTAGGCAAGGAATGTAAAGTACTCTCTAAGGACGAGTCACAAAAAGCGCCAATTTCTGTTCCTTGAGCAGTTCAGTGTTTGTTGAAAGGTGGTTGCTGTGTGTGTAAGTTCACGTTCTGCGCGAAACGTTGTTCTAGTATTCGTGTTTGCTACAAGGTGGGAAAGGCTACTTACTTCAGCCGAGATTTTTATTTCCTTTCAACTTTACTTCAACTATTTAATAGTATTATTCGGACTATCATTCTCAATCTTGGATGCTATTTTCACAACGTTTTCGTCACTGTAACCGTCGACCTTCAAACTTGAGAATCTTTATGTTAAACTCGGCAACCCATATAGAATTTCGAACTGAAACCTTTATTTAATCCATGACCGAGTAGAAGTGTTTATTAATTATTATGTTATTCTGAGTTATTATTATCAGTAGCATAGATTGAAACTTCAACCTACAAAAGAATGTAACTTTGAACTGATTGCTAATCAACACCTTATCTGTTGCGCCACAGGGCCAGACCAAGATGAGAATAGTATTGATTTACTCCTCTCCAGGAGTTAGGCACAAGGCCAGTTTTTATCTTACTCCCACAAGTAAGATATGACCCAAGGTCGGGTTGGAAAAGTGGGGTTTAAAAATTGCCTGGGCAGCCCCGTCGGCATTCCCCGGTAGAGGCCCCTCAGACAGTAAGCAATAAACTTACTCCTCCCCAAAGAGGGGAGGCAAAGCCTGGGAAGGTGGACCTCCTAGAACTGCACAGGACAGACCCATTGACCGGCGTAAGTCAAGCCCGAAGGACAAGACAATACCAGTATGGGGTGCAGTATCCATCGGAACAGATACTACACTTTGATCTTAGCCAAAAGGCCAAGAACAATTAATAGTAGATAGAATAATGCAACACCCTACCTGAGAGTCAAACGTTTAAACTCTTCGGCCTAACATTCACAGGTAACATGAATTGGAACAAATACATAGAAGACATTTCCAAGGTTGCTGCAAAGAAAGTAGGCTCCCTCTACCGTGCTAGAAAACTTCTCACACCTGACAGTATCACATATCTCTACAAAGGCACCATCCGCCCATGCATGGAGTATTGTTGTCACATCTGGGCTAGTGCCCCATCTACTAGTCTCTCCATCTTAGACAAGGTCTAAAAAAGAGTCGCTAATCTAATAGGTGCCTCACTATCCACCAAGCTCCAGCCCCTGTTCTATTGCCGCAATGCTGCATCCTTGTGCTTGTTTTACAAGTACTTCAATGGAATGTGCTCCGATGAACTTGCTGCTCTAATTCCCCCTCGGCGTAAATACACTAGAGCAACCCGACAATCAGCTAAATCCCATTCATTCATTGTGGAGGTCTCCAGATGCTGGAGAGCCTTCTACTCCAATAGCTACTTTACTCATGATGCTGGCCTTTGGAACTCCCTCCCTGCCCCCTGTTTCCCCGACTGTACCGACATGCAGAAATTTAAAACTAATGTGAACAAGCATCTCGCTGCACAGCTTCCAATTCAGGATGATCCCCTAAACTTTCACCCTAATTCTAAGCAGCCCCTTACGTCTACAGTGGCAACTTGCCTTGTTTGAGGTGAACTATGTTAAAAAATAAATAAATAAATAAATAAATAAATAAATAATACAAGTTACTAATCCTCATCTAAAAAATTCAAAAACATCATGTAAAATTCTGTTCATTTTGAACTGACAAATTAATTAAAAAGGCCAACCGTGTAAAATTTCATGCTATTTCATAAACTTAAGTCTTTCTTGGCGACTTGTACCCCAGACGATGGTCAGTCTATCTTACCGACTAAAATAACAAGTGCTAAAGTTATCATCGCAAAGTTAGGATGTGGACTTTACTAACAACCTACTATAAGAAAACGATTTGAAAACGCTGTTGGAGGTCGATCAAAAAACGAGAATTCGTAATATCTTACCTGCTCAACGGGTGTCCAACTTTCATAGTCCTCAGAAGTACAGCGTCGCGTGAGGATGGAGGAAAAATTGGCTTTGATCAGGATCCAACCTTTCGATGGAAACTTGTGTGCATAAATACTGCACAGAAAAAGAGAGAAAAAAGAAAATCAGGAAAAACGGAAATTGAAAAGTGAAATCATCGAATCTGTGTAACAAAAGGTCAAAGGTCAGTTATTGAATGTGACCTGTTCATCAGATACCAAATGTGATCGGTTCATAGATGTGAGTCACACTATCATTAAACTGACTTATGAAACGGTCACATTTGGTATCTTTAACCCTGCGGGTTGAGTTTTCAGTGTTTCCGTGAAACTGAAGGTACCGATGGATGATCAAAATAATGTACAGTCTTCATTGAATATATATATATATATATATATATATATATGGAAAATAAAAAAAATAAAAACTCAACACATTATTTATGTATTCATTAACGTTTCGTCGTTATTTCAAGACTTCCTCAGGATGATTCATCTGAAGAAATAACACACAAGTACAAATATCTGTTTCAGATATTTGTACTTGTCTGTTATTTCTTCAGACCAATCATCCTGAGGAAGTCTTGAAATAACGACGAAACGTTGATAAAGACATACACACACACACACATATATATATATATATATATATATATATATATATATATATGGGAAATGAAAAAAGAAAAACCCAAGAGATATTTTTTATGTATTCATCAACGTTTCGTCTTCATTGTAAGACATCCTCAGGATGATAATTTGAAGAAAAATGTCATGCAAGTACATCGAAATTTTAGGTTAACATGATGGAGAGATAAAGGAAAGTAGTAGCCGTGGAGAGTCCAGGCAGTTTCCTCTTTCCCTCCTCTTTCCCCGGCCTCTCAAAATCCATGCCACACCTCACCACAACAAAAAATCTCAGCCCTCCGTTCATCTTTCTCACACTAAGGCAAGTTCAATTATATTCTCACCCCTCCCCATTTCACTGCTGCCTTAATGGTACCCACTCAGAGCTTTCCATATTCATTTCATTCTTCGCCACCACTGACTTCTCACATCCTTCCTTTCTCATATATATATATATATATATATATATATATATATATATATATAGTACATGTATTATTTTTGTTTCCTAGATGAACTCCAGTGTTTATAAAAAGTGCTCAATAACAAGTAGAGCTGTTTTTGGTATACATTTTTATTTATACAAACATTTTTGGTTACATTTTCGAGAGCCAACTGCCTCAGACCTTGAGAAAAAATGGAATGGCATTTCATTTATCTAAAGGTAAAATGTAAAGTATTAAAAGTTGGTCCTCCTTTTTGAAAGCGCTGAATAATATGGAAAATAAATTTTATTGGGAGGTGTAATGTGCGTCTTAAAAACAGACTTAGATCTAATGAGCTCAGAGGAAGACTAACTCTAGACAGTATAGGGAGATGTGTGCAGAACAAGAGACTTTGATGATATGACCACATTAAAAGAATGGATGAGAATTCTTGGGTTAGTAGATGTAGAAAGATTGAGGTAGCAGGGTAACCTCCGAAGGGGAAGGCCCAGGAAAACATGGGAGGAAGTGATAAGGATAGACTTGAGAGTTAGAGGGATAAATAAAGACCTGATCAAAGATAGATTAGTTTGGAAGTCAATTTCTAAAAGCCGTCCAATGCATGCCAGCATGCAAAATGGACATTAAACCGAATATGATGATGACGATTATAATGATGATATAAGTAAGACTGGCAAATCTTCATCACTTAAAGATACATCACTTCCGTTATGTGTGTGTATTTGCAATTATCGATAGCTCACTATTTATTAAGCTTGTAAGAGGGAGTATACACGAAATATAAATTTCAGACAAAATGAAAAATTACTTTATGGAATAGTGGATAAGCAAGACAACATGCTAGTAGAAATAAGGACACAAACACATCATTAAAGCTGGACTAAGCTTTGGTAAAATGAGTATGGTCGAACGAATAGACCGAAATATATTGGTCTTTTGTTTACTGTTTTGTGAAACATGAATGCAAAATCTTATAGAATCAAATATTCAATATGAAAAATTCTCATGAATATTGACGAACAAATATTTATTATCTCCATCAATCAATACATTAAATGAACGCCGACGTCCATTTAAACAATTATCAAAATCTGAACCAGATATTCCCAAAGAAATATAGGTAAAATTGTATAAGTTACAAATGAATCTGATAAAGAGACATAATAAAGAATGCAGGCATTTTTATATATGACTAGCTGTACCCATCCGGCATTGCCCGGGATTAATCAATGCTATCTCTATTTATATAATAAAATTAGTTATGTATATATGTTTATATAGTTGTATGTACAGGATTCACTCCTAAATTAATTAACTGATCATTATGAATTTTGGAATACAGCTGTTAGGCGTAAGGATGGGTAATGTGGTCTATATTTAGTTTAATTTTGTTTCATGCAAAGAAGGTAAAAAGGTAGTAGAATCCTTTTGTAAAAATTCAGGTACCTCCGATTTTTGTGAAATTTTAACAATAGGTATGAGACATCAATTAATAATTATTCCTTAAATTTCAGTTTCGTTGGAGTATTTTAAAGGGTACAACCTCCCATTTGAAAATTCTAATATTTCAGATTTGCATTTAATTTGATTCATTTAGATTCACCAATTATGCAATATTCCTTTAATTTCAATTTCTTCTTAAGCCCCCTTAAGCTTAAGTCATAAATTTTAGACATTTTCTAGAATCAAATCATTACATAAATTTGATCAAAATTGGAATAAGGAATCTAGACTTCAGCTTTAGTATCATTATATCTTGATTGTAAATTTCGTAAGGGGACATAAAATCTGTTATGTTCGGGAGAATCAATTTTACCTGTCTTGGGACGGGTATTCTTGTAATTTTTGTATACATGTTTTGTTTGCACATTTTTTTAGTTATACAGGTAAAGAAATAACATTTTAGGTTTTATTGTTTTATTATTTAAATAATTATCTCAATAAAATTTAGACTAAAGGTAAATTTAAAAAAATAATAATGTATAAATCACGTATAGGTGAGAAGAACCCAGAAACACACGAAATGGTCACAGAACTTTATTGATATAGAGAATCAAAGAAGAACTCTAATAATAATAATGTAAGGGAGATAATTCATATTTTAAGCAGCAAATATTTATTTCCTTTAGATTATTTGAGTCATTATTTACAAGTTTAGCCATCATAACAATCTTCATGACCAGAATAATTATTTCAAACAAACTGAACCGGAAGACATGCTGGAAGGAAGAAAAAGAAAAAAGTTGCTAGACGGAATCAAATATCAATGTGTCAGATGCAATGCAATTTAGGTCTAAATTCTAAAATCCGACAATATAACTTTATATATTAAATAATATCTATAATATTACTGTGGTGTGTCTGTCTTTCTGTATGGGGATGCAATTCCTGTACGTCATATATCAAGATCAAACACAACTTTTATCAAGTAAGATAAGCTCTCTCAACAAAATCCTATGGAAACTGATCAACTCCAAGTGGGGAGCCACAGCACACACATTAAGATGTACTGCTTTGGTTCTGTGTTATTTCTCTGTGGAGTACGCATGTCCTGTTTGGGAGAGATCAATCCAGGCTAATAAATTAAAACAAGCATTGAACAACACCTGCAACTTTATCACTGGTTGTCTGAAGCCTAACAACCTGAAAAACCTGCATCTCCTAGCTGGCATTGATTGCTCCTGCAGATGTGAGACAGGAAGTTGTGAGCTGAGTAGAGATCAGAAAGACTACCAGTGTGAATGTCATTTTCTTTCATGGACGTGAACCAATGGCCCAACGACTGAAATCAAGGAGAAGATTGCTCAGCTATGTCCAGCACCTAACAACATCTCAGGAAGAGATCATACTGCAGTGGTGGACAAGAGGGCTATGGAATGGTCCCCTCTCTTAACGAAGCTGAAGCCCTCCTTCCTGGCTCACCCTGGCACCCTGGGTCTGTTGGAGGACGTTCAACTATCTGAACATGGGAATTAGGTGATCAAAAGTGGCTGTGGCCATATGGGGCTACACAACTCACCCAATTATCTGCGAATGTGGAGAGGAGGACCATATAATGCAAGACTTCCTCGTCTGCTCTCTACTGCCCAACCAGTGCAGCTTGAAAGACCTTACAGAGTACAATAATAATGGTAAGGCCTGCGTAAAAAAGTGGGAAAATCTCATATGACCACATGCTTCAAAGACACGCAAAGAAGAAGAAAGCAGGTGTGAGAATGTTTCTAGCCCGGTAGAGGAAGCCTACCTTCTTTGCAATAGTGTCTACTGTCTAATAATTCTTGAAACAGATTGAACACATGTTAGATGACAAAGTGTTAGATGACGAAGGGGTGTGCCGAAGAGAGAGGGTCTTAAAAGGTGGGGGGAGCTAAAAGTGGAAGCTGAGAAAATAATTTCACTTCTGTTTGAAGAGCAGTGTGTCTTTTTAGCCTGCGATCAGCTGATGAATAAGACTCGAGAAACGGGCGGTCTGACTGATATGCTATAGGTATATCTCTCTCCAATTAATTATTTCTAGACTTCTCTCTCTCTCTCTCTCTTACGCACTATTTCAGTCTCTATCTCTTTGTTCTATGTTCAATAAAACTCTTTTAAAAACCAAATCCGGCGTCCATGTGGTTATCGATCAATGGCCGAGGGACGCAAGCCAGCAGCAATGAAACTTGGGTTGCAGCAGAAGATGAACGGATGTATAACAATGCATACACCCGCGAAGGTAAGCAGTATCCAACACACATAAACACCATTGTTAAATTTAGATGATGAAAAATGAACACAGTATCTATGGAACCTGGTACCAACAATTGACAACTAATGGCATCCATTTTTACAGGGTCAGAAAGGATTACTGCCTCAGTGTTAAGTATTGGTGACTACGTTTACTAGTAGATGTATTAGCTAGAATATATTGCTGAGATATATGTTCGGAAACAGGAAACGTTTTAGACAAGGGTCACTACAGTAAATAAGATAAAAAATAAACTTGTCTCCTTCTTATAAATGACCTAATGCTTCAACGACACACAAAGAAGATCAAGTAAGATATTACAATGTTTCCCGTGATGTATTATCATCATTGGATTCATTGTAAAATCTCTTGTATTAATCATAGTTTTAGGCCACATGTATAAAAAATTATAAGTTTATGCAAAATATTCATGTAACACTACAGTGGACCAACTCTAGAAGATTGTCACTTAGAACAGATTATTACTTAGCACTTATATCCGTTGCACCATAAGTCCCTAAGTAATAATCAGTTTTAAGTGACAGTCTTTTCAAGGTTGAAGGTCCAATCTCAGTACGGGCGATACTAAGAATACAATTACAAATTACTTAAAACGTCTACCCAGTCATGGCTTACGTAAACAGAGCAAGTTACCCCCGTGGATTAAATAAAGTAATCTGTACAAATTTAGTACAGATTACCGAGTTTGACGTGATGCACCTGAAGAAGGTCAAAGATTACATCGACCAAAATGTTGTGAGAATAACATCCAAGATGAGAACTGTAGTCCGAATAATCCAAACAGTACAAATTATCAATCCTCATCTAAAAAATTCCGAAACATGAAACTATTTTGTCATCAAATATTAACTCTTGTAATTACCTTAGCACCAGCTCCTCCCTGTGCTCCAATGGTATCACGAAGATAACAAAACTGCTGGACAATCTCAATAGCCATGCTATCAAAATATAAAATTTCCAACATTTGAGTTCTCCTTTCAACCTACCAGTAATTCTTGTGTACCCAATGCTTGCAAGTACCACAAAAAATTGAGTCGCACCTGACTACTTTTTATACAAACTGAGTAGGGGAAATTTCCTTTTACTTTGTGCTTTCCAACACTACAACCACTGACCATCACTTTGGAGTTGGTAACATTCACTCTCTGACCTTTAATTTCTATAGGTTTCCTCTGAGTCTTTAACTGCTAGCCTTCGGAATCCCTTCCCTGCTCCATGTTTCACTGACTGTATCGACATGCAGAAATTTAAATGTAATGTGAAAAAACATCTATCTGCACAACTCCTCACTTAGGATGGCCCTTATAAATCTGGCCCCTAATTCACAGTAACCCCTTACGTCACAGTGGGAATGCCCCTTGTTTGGGGTGAATTAAAGTAGAAAAGAAAAAACTTGGTGGGTCATGATCTGAATTCGAACCATCTTAATCATTATCTGAAATAATTTTGTCATCAAATATTAAAGAATTGTTTTAAGAATTTTAAATCATGATAAATCTCTCTCATTTCCGATGCCGATACCTCTGATTCTCTATCAATCAGGTTTCCAATTAATAATCCTGTCACAAGATGTTTTCTTTGTTTTTATTTTTGTTTAGTTGTTATAGTTGCTATTGATAAGTCGCTTATTTTTGAAAGACCGGATATTCGTATAACAATTAAAATTATTCCATTTATTATGTAAAGCTGACACAGTCGGTTGAGAAACGGCCTGACAGTTTTATGGGGGATAAAAATATTTAATGCTAGCATCTGATCAATCTTTATGAAGAATTTTTTAAATATGTTCATCATCTGAAGAATGTTATTGCAATTGAAAAATAAATTAGCCAATATTCTCAAAATAAAAGAATAATTTACAACATTTTCACAAGTTTTCATATAAGTAAAAAATGAAAAGTAATTCTTATGTATAGTAAACCTGGTTGCATTATTGGTTCTCTTTCTTTCTTTTTCACCACCCTCTCTCTCTAAAAAAAATGACAATATGGGAAATGCTTAAGTTGCTTTAAGTAATGTTCTTCCTAACATATTTTACCAAAGAAGATAGCTTTACCAGTGTGAGAAAATTTAATAAAACAATAGTAACTATAAAAATATTCGTTTTTATATTTTCATATCATTCCTCTCCATGCAACACATATCTTCAATCCTCACTAGCCAGGTTTCACTTTCATACACTATAACTGTGTACACATGCCTGATAGATGTTTCTCTTATTTAACAGCAGTAACACTTTGCTGGTTAGTAATGGCAAAAGTTCCCTGAACTTACTCTATCCACTCCTAATTGTTGCTATCACACCAGCACCATATGCTCCAAGGACATAAGCTTATTTTTTTTCATTTTTCTTTATTTGTGCCTCCATGGACATATTGTTAACATCACGAACAAAAAGAAATATATAATCTATTTTCAACAGTAACAAAATAATTTCACTGAAGTTAGTTTCTTGCATACATGCAAATGGTCTGATTCCCTCCAACATATCACTGAGGTTAGTTTCCTGCACACATGCAAATGGTCCGATTCCCTCCAACATATCAGTGAGGTTAGTTTCTTGCATACATGCAAATGGTCTGATTCCCTCCAACATATCACTGATGTTAGTTTCCTGCACACATGCAAATGGTCTGATTCCCTCCAACATATCAGTGAGGTTACTTTCTAGCACACATGCAAATGGTCTGATTCCCTCCAACATATCACTGAGGTTAGTTTCCTGTACACATGCAAATGGTCTGATTCCCTCCAACATATCACTGAAGTTAGTTTCTTGCATACATGCAAATGGTCTGATTCCCTCCAACATATCACTGAGGTTAGTTTCCTGCACATATGCAAATGGTCCGATCCCTCCAACATATCAGTGAGGTTAGTTTCTTGCATACATGCAAATGGTCTGATTCCCTCCAACATATCAGTGAGGTTAGTTTCCTGCGCACATGAAAATGGTCTGATTCCCTCCAACATATCAGTGAGGTTAGTTTCTTGAATACATACAAATGGTCTGATTCCCTCCAACATATCACTGATGTTAGTTTCTTGCACACATGAAAACGTTCTGATTCCCTCCAACTAGAGATGGGCGGTTTTACCGAAAAACCGCGGTTTTTCGGTTTCGTCTCCATACCGAATACCGAATCGGTTGTTTTTTTTTAAACCGTAACCGTTCGGTATTGTGTTTTTACTGCAGTAAGCCACCATATACAAGGAAACACGGTTGAAAAGATTTTCCGATTTGAATAAAATTGAATATTACCAAAAAATGCTATATTAGTAAGAGGAAAGATTGAACAAATATATTACTGCAATTACACGAGGCGATTTTTGTTTATTTTCATTCTAGAACGAATTTTAAACATTTTAAAATATGAATATAGAAAATGTTGTTACATTTTTCGTACCCAACTAGTAAATAAATTAATCTTTCATCTTTTTTTATGCATTAAAATTATAATTGTACGTTGTTTTGTCTTTCGGTAATAGTAATTTTAAATTATCTTATCCTAAAAAATATTGTCCTTTTTTTGAGCGAAAGTCAACAATGACTGCTAGTATTGCTGATATAACAATCAATCAGCAGCAGCGTCTTGTAAAGCTTTATAAAATTCGTTTGTAAACTTCTTTAAAAGTAAGATAAAAATACTTTTTGTGCTTAAAAAAGTTAATCCTATTTGGTTCTTTTATAAAAAATACTTTAAAAAAATACTGGTTTTCACTCAACTTTCGAACTTTTAGTAGTAATGAATTTCTAGTCGCCAATTTAAAAAAAAATTAAGATTCTACTTTTTTAGGCGATTACGTCTTAAAGTCTTGGCGAAAAAAAGAAAAAACAAAACAACAAAAAATAGTTTAGAATTTAGAGTGGGGGATCAGTTTCGCATATAAATTTAATGTAAAATGATCTCCGATTTCCCGGCCATTCTTGCCTTTTAGTGAAATTTATAAAATAAATAATTACTCTACCATTAACTCTAGGTACGACTAACAAGCCCACCTCCTAAAAATGCCATCTTGAACGTATCATACCATTAACCTTAAATATGAGTGGCAAGCCACTCCTAAAAAACTCCCTTAACCTAACACTAAGTCCGAATGGCAACCTCCATCCAAAACAAAACCCCTTCCTTAACCTTATTACTAACCCTAAGTCCGAGTAGGAAGCCCTAATCCTACAAAAAAAGCCCATTAAAACCACACATAATCGTCTAAAAAAAAAAAAAAAAAGCAGACGCCCATAAAAAAAACGCACAGGATTTATTTGCCATAGAAAAAAATTGATTAATGCCCTAAAACGCTAGAATGGCCCGGAAATGGTGAATTATTCTGCATTAAATATATGTGAAACTAATCCCCCACTCGAAATTCTAAATGAATTGTTTTTTTTTCTTTCTGCTAAGTTTTCAGGGTGTTCACACTCAATTGCCCCTAGCCCTACCACTAATCTGAAGTTCAAGTGGTAAGCCCCCCTCCTCCCACAAAAACCCTTATAATCGTCTAAAAAAAAAGAAAAAAAAAAAACAAGAAAAACGCACAGGATTTATCTCCCATAGAAAAAATAATTAACTGTCCTAAAACACTAGAATGGCCTTGAAATGGGGGATTATTTTATGTGAAACTGATCCCCACTTTAAATTCTAAAATAATTGTTTTTGTTTCTTTCTTTCTGTCAAGTTTTTCAGGGTGTTAACATGTAATTGCCTAAATAAAAAAAGTAGAATCTCATATTTTGAGGAGGTAAGGGGGTGAGTTAGCAGAAGGTGTAAATCTACAATAATGCTAAAGAAATCTTGCAATATATTCATTTTTAAACAGTTCTAGTATTAGATTTCAGTTTCTTGTACATAAAATGTATTACAATTCAACTTTGAGTTTTCTAACTTCTTTCTTTTAATGGATTCATGGTATTTTTAAGGTATTGCAGCATATTTATGTGCACTTAGTGCAGATTACTTGGAAACCATTAATTTCTGGAGATTTTCAGTGGCATATTCTGATTCCTTGTACAAAAATACACTTATATGGTAAATTTCATTGCTTAATCTTGTGTTTTAACAAAGATATAACATTTTTACTGAAAAATTAGTGTAAAAAATGTGACGAAACGCATATGGTCTTAAAGAGGGGAAAATATCCAATCGTGTGAGGCACAAAAATAGTCATAACTTCCTTATTTTTAGTCAGATTTAAAAAATTAAAAAAGATTCTTTCTTAGATCATCAAGCTCTTTCTATATATGTCATTATTGAGATATTTTAAGCAATTTAAATTTTTTCATGTGTATTGCTACTTGTAGGAAGAAATCTTTGTTTACAGTTTGTTTATCATTAACATTTTGAATTTTCAAATGAAAAAAAGAGAAATACGACAGACAACATGACATCGTATTTTTAGCATAAACTATTTTCAAATGAAAAAGAAAAAATCAAACGCGTTCCGTATGATGTCGAAAATCTATTTGATTCAACTCAAAATTGTAAAATAATTATTTGTTTGTTTCAGAGTTATCTAAAAAAATAAGTTATTAAAATGAAATTTAAAAAAAATACTTGTAAAAGTAAATAAACGAAAAGTAGTGAGTAAGTATAAACATTTAAAAAGAAAAAAAGTAGTTGCCAATGCTAGTATCACTTTATTCGGATTTAAAAAATTATTTTAAACATTAGGCATTTCATTGTTTACTTTTGAAAAGCCACTTCATACATAAATTGTAATTTCTAGAGAACTATCTCTCAACTATACCGTTTTCTCTCCCAAAAATGGGTTATTCAAAAAGTAGACTATGCAACGATTTATATTTTACTAAATTGTTAATATGGTATTTATTTAGAGTTGACAATTTATTCGAAAGTTTAATTATTAAACTTTAATCCAAGTCATGAATTCTATGACTAAAATTACCTTAAAGCTTAAAAAATGACTTTAGGTGAATTAATAATCTCTACTTTTTTTAACCATCCTTCTTTTTCCCTTGGCGCGGTTTTCGGGTGTACTACTAGTCTTTTACGCATGTCTATAAAGTTTTATTACCCTGTCTTAAAAACAAATATTAACCCCAACACGCACCAGTTGACAGAACTTCGAGCACACAAAATGACAGACATCCCAACAGTCAACACCGGCAATTCGAGAAGTATATGGTGTGTTTATTTTACGCGACAAGACACAACGTCGTGCAAACATTTTCACCTATTAAAAAATTAAAATTTTTATCTGTCAAATAATTTTGACAATATTTCATTTTAATCATCATTTTTGCTTAATTTTATTTGTAAAATTATTTTGTTTGTTTAAATAAATTTTCGTTTTTTAATTTCTTGCATTTCTGAGTTATATTTTAGCTTCTGATGGGTTAAAGAATTAGATAGAATGTATATTCAAACTCAGTTTTATTGTTCAGAAATCTTTCATGAATCTTTGGTCACTGTTTTAACGAGTTAACTGTTAAAAAGGTATCAGAACTTTGATTACAACAGTCAACACCTTAAAACTTATGATTCATATCATGGAGAATGATTCAGTCACAAAATTATCGAAACAGTGGCATAATTCAACTAAACGTTGAATAATAACTAATCATCACACAAGAGAATGAATAGCTTCCATAGCAAAAAAATTTTTTTCAAAAAAAACGAAAAACCGAACCGTAACCGAGGTTTTAAGGGGAAAAAACCGAAACCGATACCGAAACCAAAATTTCAAAACCGCCCAACTCTACCTCCAACATATCACTGAGGTTAGTTTCCTGCACACATGAAAATGGTCTGATTCCCTCCAAAATATCACTGAGGTTAGTTTCTTGCACACATGCAAATGGTCTGATTCCCTCCAACATATCACTGAGGTTAGTTTCTTGCATACATGCAAATGGTCCGATCCCTCCAACATATCACTGAGGTTAGTTTCTTGCATACATGCAAATGGTCTGATTCCCTCCAACATATCAGTGAGGTTAGTTTCCTGCGCACATGAAAATGGTCTGATTCTCTCCAACATATCAGTGAGGTTAGTTTCTTGAATACATACAAATGGTCTGATTCCCTCCAACATATCAGTGAGGTTAGTTTCTTGCACACATGAAAATGTTCTGATTCCCTCCAACATATAACTGAGGTTAGTTTCCTGCACACATGCAAATGGTCTGATTCCCTCCAACATATCGGTGAAGTTAATTTCTAGCACACATGCAAATGGTCCGATCCCTCCAACATATCAGTGAGGTTTGTTTCTTGCATACATGCAAATGGTCTGATTCCCTCCAACATATCACTGAGGTTAGTTTCCTGCACACATGAAAATGGTCTGATTCCCTCCAACATATCAGTGAAGTTAGTTGGTTGAATACATACAAATGGTCTGATTCCCTCCAACATATCACTGATGTAAGTTTCTTGCACACATGAAAATGTTCTGATTCCCTCCAACATATCACTGATGTAAGTTTCCTGCACACATGAAAATGTTCTTATTCCCTCCAACATATCACTGAGGTTAGTTTCCTGCACACATGCAAATGGTCTGATTTCCTCCAACATATCAGTGAGGTTAGTTTCTTGCATACATGCAAATTGTCTGATTCCTTCCAACATATCACTGATGTTAGTTTCTTGCACACATGCAAATAATCTGATTCCCTCCAACATATCGGTGAAGTTAATTTCTAGCACACATGCAAATGGTCTGATTCCCTCCAACATATCAGTGGGGTTAGTTTCTTGCACACATGCAAATGGTCTGATTCCCTCCAACATATCACTGAGGTTAGTTTCCTGCATACATGCAAATGGTCTGATTCCCTCCAACATATCAGTGAGGTTAGTTTCTTGCATACATGCAAATGGTCTGATTCCCTCCAACATATCACTGTTGTTAGTTACTTGCACACATGCAAATAGTCTGATTCACCTCAACATATCAGTGAGGTTAGTTTCTTGCATACATGCAAATGGTCTGATTCCCTCCAACATATCGGTGAAGTTAATTTCTAGCATACATGCAAATGGTCTGATTCCCTCCAACATATCAGTGAGGTTAGTTTCCTGCGCACATGAAAATGGTCTGATTCCCTCCAATATATCAGTGAGGTTAGTTTCTTGCATACATGAAAATGGTCTGATTCCTTCCAACATATCACTGAGGTTAGTTTCTTGCACACATGCAAATGGTCTGATTCCCTCCAACATATCAGTGAGGTTAGTTTCTTGCACACATGCAAATGGTCTGATTCCCTCCAACATATCAGTGAGGTTAGTTTCTTGCATACATGCAAATGGTCTGATTCCCTCCAACATATCACTGAGGTTAGTTTTCTGCATACATGCAAATGGTCTGATTCCCTATAACATATCAGTGAGGTTAGTTTCTTGCATACATGCAAATGGTCTGATTCCCTCCAACATATTACTGTTGTTAGTTACTTGCACACATGCAAATAGTCTGATTCACTCCAACATATCAGTGAGGTTAGTTTCTTGCATACATGCAAATGGTCTGATTCCCTCCAACATATCGGTGAAGTTAGTTTCTTGCATACATGCAAATGGTCTGATTCCCTCCAACATATCAGTGAGGTTAGTTTCCTGCGCACATGAAAATGGTCTGATTCCCTCCAATCTATCACTGAGGTTAGTTTCTTGCATACATGAAAATGGTCTGATTCCCTCCAACATATCACTGAGGTTAGTTTCTTGCACACATGAAAATGGTCTGATTCCCTCCAATATATCACTGAGGTTAGTTTCCTGCACACATGAAAATGGTCTGATTCACTCCAACATATTACTGGGGTTAGTTTTTGCACACATGCAAATAGTCTGATTCACTCCAACATATCGCTGAGGTTAGTCTCCTGCGCACATGCAAATGGTCTGATTTTCTCCAACATATTACTGAGGTTAGTTTCTTGCATACATGCAAATGGTCTGATTCCCTCCAACATATCACTGAGGTTATTTTCCTGCACACATGCAAATGGTCTGATTCCTTCCAACATATCACTGAGGTTTGTTTCTTGCACACATGCAAATGGTCTGTTTCCCTCCAACATATCAGTGAGATTAGTTTCTTGCATACATGCAAATGGTCTAACTCCCTCGAACATCAATATTATTTCAAACAACTATTTACATTAAATACATTCTTAACATGCTCCAGCAAATTGTTCTAGTAAAACCTCTCTCGATAAAGAAATCCCAATATAACAATTAGATTAATTCCATTTATTATGTAAAGCTGACACCGTTGGTTAAGAAACAAACTGACACTTTTATGAGGGATAAAAATATTGAATACTGATCAATTTTTATAAAGAATTTGTAAAATACGTTCATCATCTGAAGAATGTATTTGCAATTGAAAAACAAATTAGCCAATATTCTCAAAATAAAATAAAAAATTCACATTTTAACAAGTTTTTATATAAGTAAAAACTAAAAACTAATTCTTATGTATAGTAAATCTGTGTTTGTACCATCACCGGTTCTCTCTTTCTCTCTCTCTCTATCTCTCTCTCTCTCTCTCTCTCTCTCTCTCTCTCTCTTAAAAGTGACAATATGGAAAATGATTAAGTTGCTTTAAGTAATGTATACCACTAACATAATTTACCAAAGACGATAGCTTTATCAGAAAGAGAAAATTTAATAAAACAATATTTAATATAAATATATTCAATTTTTATATTTTCATTTCATTCAATTTTATTCATCCGGTGAAGCCATTTTCTTTAGAAAAACAAGTCAGTGATATAAATTACTTATAACAGTTTTTTTTTCTGAATTTTGAACAATATATATATATATATATATATATATATATATATATATATATATATATATATATATATGCTGGCCTCATCAGTTGGAGCGTCGGATTTGGAGTTGTAAACAAATAACTCTCGTTCTGAGGTTCGGATCGTGTGACTGACTTGAATGATTCTGCAATGATGAAACGTATACATATGTAGATAACAATTAAATATTTATTATTGAATAATTATTTGTAGCCTCATTTGGCTAGGCCATTTAATGCGAGATAAGACAGCCGTTAATTTGGGCTATAATGCAACTGACTGGTGCTTATAAAAATGCCCGTTTAGTGACATAAGTTTATTTCGCATGACTTTCGTATGACTATTTATGCTGGCCTCATCGGTTAGAGCGTCGGATTTAGAGTCGTAAACAAACAACTCTCGTTCCGGCGTTTGGATCGTGCGACTTCCTTGAATGATTATCTCTACACTGATGATTCCCCACAAGGATAAAACGTATAAGCATAATAATTAAATATTTATTATTAAAATATATATATATATATATATATATATATATATATATATATGTGTGAGGATAAAATGCATGATATATCATAAAATGAAATGCCGTGAAAGACAGGATGTGTGAAAAAGACAAACGGAAAAAACAAATTTAAATACAGGAATTTATTCCTATATTTAAATTGTTTTTTTTTCCATATATATATATATATATATATATATATATATATATATATATATATATATATACATATACATATATATATATATATATATATATATATACATATACATATATATATATATATATATATATATATATATGTATGTATATATATATATATATATATATATATGTATATATATATATATGTATATATATATATATATATATATATATATATATATATATATATATGTATATATATATATATATATATATATATATGTATATATATATATATATATATATATGTATATATATATATATATATATATATATATATATATATATATATAAATATAAATATAATGATTTCCAAATAATATTCTGAGATCATTTGTTGACATCTATGCAGACGACACAACTATTTATGACAGCACTTTGAAGAGCATTGAAAATCAAGATCTCATCTCTCTCTCTCTCTTCCGACTTGGAGCACGTGGTGCAATGGGGAAAAAGTGGCTTGTTACTTTAACGCCTCTGCAACCAAGCTTCTATCTTTTCACCATCAATGCTCGGATCGTCACTTCTCCCCAGTCAAAATGAATGGTTCTCTCCTCGAGGAAGCCCTCTTCTTTCATAAGCTAATAGGGCTGAATTTCACCCCAGACCTGAGATGGACGATTTACATCCAATCTGTTGCTAAGGTTACTAGAAAAATGGTTGGTTCATCTACAACTCCAGAAAGTACCTCACCCCTGACACAATCCTCTAGCTGTATAAGAGCCACATACGTTCTAAGATGGAGTACTGCTGTCATATGTGTGGAAGTGCCGTTCGGAGCACACTTTCCTGCCTTGACAGAGAAGTTGAATAATGTTCTATAAGTTTCACAAACCTTGCATGCTCCAAGAAATTGTAATTTAAGGTCGCAGATAATCCCGGATTTTTTGGCCTTAGTGAATGTTGAAAATTACTCAGAGAACAATAGAGACGTGTGTAAATCCATGCTTCAAAAACAGAGTTGGCTTCCAGCATCGGACTCTATCCAATACATCCTACCGCGATAGGATCCTATAAAATTCTTGATCTTTGTATTATCCATTTATATATATATATATATATATATATATATATATATATATATATGAACAGAGTAATTACCTAAACTAATGAACGAATCATTATGAATTGTAGAATATATTCTAGTCAACACGCTGAGTAACATGGGCACAGTTTTTTTAATGTTAACAGTTAAGGGGTGCATATATATAAACTTTGGTATGTGTATATGTTTATTGCGTTGTGCAGGATAAACTCCTAAACTAATGAACCTATCATTATGAATTTGGGAACACAGCTTCTAGGCATAAGGGTGGGTAATATGGGCTATCTTTAATTTAATTTAATTTCATACAAGTGGGCCATAAAATGGGTTGAAGCACTCCATGAAAATTCAAATAACTCAGATTTGTGTGAAATTTTTACAATAGACATTAGACATCAATTAGTTCATATTCCCTAAATTCCACTTTCTTTGGAGTATTTTAAAGGGTTTTTAGGGGGCATATGAACACAACCTCCCATTTGAAAGTGAAAATATTTCAGATTTGCATTAAATTTGATCAATATTCATAAAACATTAATTAAGCAAAATTCCCTAAATTCCACTTTCTTTGGAATATTTTAAAGGGTTTTTAGGGGGCATATGAGCACAACCTCCCATTTGAAAGTTAAAATATTTCAGATTTGCATTAAATTTGATCAATATTCATGAAACACTAATTAAGCAAAATTCCCTGAATTTCAATTTCTTATTAAGACCCCTTAAGCTTAAGCCTTAAATTTTAGAAATTTTCTTGAATCAAAATCCTGTAATAGATTTTGATCAAAATTAGAATACGGATTCTAGACATAAGGTTTAGTATCATTATATCTTGATTTTAATCTTCTTAAGAAGACATAACACTGATGCAAAACTGTTCTGTTTGGCGAATTCATTTTCCCCGTCCTGAGCCGGGTATTCTTCTCGTTCCGTATAAGGCGTTATCATGATATATAAGTTGATAGATGATGTTTAATAACAACCATACAATAGTTGATTCGCTTTTGCTATTGAAGAGTAGAACTTGTCATTAAAATAAAATCCTTTCTTCTTTACAAAAGAATGACACCCATGACATCGTTAATAAAATTCATAGTCCTTTCTGCAATCCAACTATAGTTGACACAAATAAACTTCAGTCACTACCTGACTTGTCCACCAAGTTTCAGTCAGGAATGCCCAACAGTCTTTGTTTTATCACTATATGTTTCACATGTTTAAAGTTGGTCAAAAATACTGTATAAAATGTTCACAGGCTAATATTTATGCCTATAAAAAGTTAAAAAATTAAGTTACATTTTGTGGCCTTAAGCCAAAAAAAATAACATGAACAGAAGGTAATTAACAAGAAATTGTATTAACAGAAAGTACAGAAGTAATGGGTTGACAGATGCTGCTTCCTCACTTCTACTGATTGGTCATAACGAATCTATTCATGGGATTAGGAAGAGTCTATGCAGTGCCAGAATAAGGTAGATCACCATAACATGGAATCTTACTCATTTCTTGACCTCACCCAGAAAATTATATAATTCTGAAAACACATGATTGAGTTTTGCTCAATAGAATTTTCATTTTAGATTAATAGCATTTGTTATGTAATGCATGCAACAAGGAGAGAACTCAGATCTTCAGACCTTGTGCCAGACTAGTGAAGATACGAATGAAAAATATAACAATATTGGATTGGCCCAGTCTTCTTTCTCTTTAGTGCTTTCCTCATAATTTGCAACTATGCCTCTCCAAGCAATTCTGTTGTTTTTCATGACATACTGTGATGATAGATATTCACACTTACTAGATCCAAAGCTAGTAGCCATTTGTATGTGTCAGTAATTTGCATGCATGAATCCGTTAGAAAAGGCGAGATATAACGACAGTGATGCACAGGAAAAATGGAAGTGGAAGTTAACAGACGCGTGTACAGTTAGTGGATGTATGCATTCATCAGATCTCTTTTTATTTTGTCCTTACTCTCCTGTTTTTTTTTCTTACCTCAACTTTTGTTTTTGATAATTCTCCTATCCACTCCATAATTAGGTGACAGGTAGTTTAAGATGCAAGTCTGTTTTCATAATTTTGAAAAGGGGTGCGATCAATAAAGCTTTTGAAACCTGCATCAACTTTTCGCTGCTTACTTAACACATTTAGAAAGTGTAGGGTCTTATACTAACCTGGTCTTTTTTCATTGTATATATTATTTTAATTTATTTTGTATGTAAAAATTTCTCCACTTCATATTGTATATATATATATATATATATATATATATATGGGTTTTAAGTGGGGTAATCATTGTACGATTGTGTTCTGGTGAATGGAGTAGGAATGTTTAGAATGATTGTGATGGGGAATGATGGTCAATGAATGCACTTAGCTAAGTTAGATAGTCAGCTGAAGTTAAAAAGACCAACCGTTCCTCGTGCCCTATTTTTTGGTCTTGTGTCACATTTTATATATGTATTTTATATATATATATATATATATATATATATATATATATATATATATATATATATATATATATATAATAATAATGGTAATAATCCAGGTAAAAAATATCCACAGAGTGGTAACCCAGAGAATTTTAACCGGGTTTATAAAAAGTGCTCAATATCAAAATAGAGCTTTATATATGATAATTTTATTTACACAGACATGTACAAAATCTGCGACACTGGCATGTCGATGTTATCGATCAACAGTTACTATAAACTGAGATCTCATCAGTCAGAGTTAGAATCCGATCTTAACCTCAGATCATATTTGGGGAGAATGAAATGGAGGGATAGAAGAAGAAGAAGAAGAAGAAGAAGAAGAAGAAGAAGAAGAAGAAGAAGAAGAAGAAGAAGAAGAAGAAGAAGAAGAAGAAGAAAAGAAATTTAACATTTCAAAAATTGAGGCCGTTAAAAAATTAAAAATTAAAAATCTAAAAAATCTAAAAACAAAAAACAAAAAATCTAAAATCTAAAATCTGAAACAAACAGGGCAAATAAAAAAAAATAAATAAATACAAATATAAGGTGGAAAGAGGGGCATATAATGAAGGGAGAGGTGATGGGAAGGTAGACACATAAAGGAAAAGAAGGAGAAGAAAGAGAACGTCTGTTGATTCAGATCGAGAGAGAAGAGATAGGAAATATAAAATAGGAAGGAGGGAGGTAGACATGCACGAATCAAGTGTCAAAAAACAGACAGTTATTTTAAAGCTGAGTTTATAAATGTATTTTTCAAGTGAACTATAATATTGTGTATATGTGTGTATGCGTGCGTGCGGGCAAACCGATCAGACGCGTGTAATTGGTGTGGTAGTGGGGCGGTGATCAAATTCTGGATTTATATTGTCTTTATAATTTCTCTCTCTCTCTCTCTCTATATATATATATATATATATATATATATATATATATATATATATATATATATATATATATAAGACAGTTTATATTATATTCCAATAACCATGGTTTATTTTATTACATTTATTTTTATTTTTTCACATTTCTGTCTTATATTTTGCTCTGTTATCAATAATTGACAAGCATTGAGCTGAATCTTCAAAGGGGACTACAAAGTAAAAGGATCTGATGGTATATGGTAGTACATATATTGTCTTTAATAATTAATTTTATATATATATATATATATATATATATATATATATATATATATATATATATATCACAATTACTATGAATTAATTTCAGTGATGCACAGGTTTGCACTAATTTTTAAAACTAAAAGGAAAAAAAGGTTGAATGGGCTGCTGCCTTTGGTGGGACCGTCGGCTTTAGCCTCGTCTGCCTTTAAGACAATGCGTCTTTGTCTCCATTCTCCTTTATCTGATGCCTTGAGAATTCCTAATAGCCTGATTTTCTTTCCACATGACCGCTTCCCTGCAGACTACAACATGGTCTTCAACAAATCCAATATCAACAAATCCAATATCAACAAATACTTGTCATTAACTGTCTTCATAAGTAATCAAATTCTGTTCATTCCATTCATCATTTTCAATCCTCTTATAATATTCTTCATCATCCAATGGCAAATGAAGTGCTCTTTAGATTTGGTAGAAAATCTAGCGATTGTATCTCAATAAAAACACTGGGTTGGTGTCAGGAAGAACATCCACCCTATAAAAATCTTGTCTCAACTAACGAAATGACTTCCAAATAAAATCAGTCACATTTCAGGCTATGTAGTTTAAATGGAGAAAATAAAGACCTGGGCAGAGATAAGTTAGTCTGGAATTCAATTTCTAAATGCCGTCCAACACATGATAGCATGTAAAACGAACGTTAAATCGATGATGATGATGATGATGATGATGATGATGATGATGATGATGATGATCATCATCCAACTGACAATCTATTCATCTCATTAACCCTTATCCTTGAGTCGCCTTTGGCCGTGATGAGTGGTGAATCATTAGTAAAAAATAAAGATAAACAAAACAAGATTTTTCATGGAAATCGCTCCAGACAAGGCATGAAGCCACTTGAGATAAGGAACTAGAAAAAGAAAGATGGTTAACACAAAGACAGGCGATGCTTATTAACCTTAGTCTTAAAAAGATCAAGGCTATAGGAAGGAGGAAAACAGTCAACAGGAAGAGAGTTCCACAAGCGTGTAGCTCTTTGAAAGAAGCTACTGAAATAGAAATATGTATTATAATGAGTTTCATAAATAAAAACATGTCTGCCAACAATAAAATAGTTGGCTATTTCTATTTTTTCTCTCAAGTGTAATTAATAAACTGATCTGTCGGAAAGACAAAATATCCGGGAAGCAAGAAAGGAAGAAAAAAAATTGTCAGAAAATGGAATCAAAGAAATAACGTACCTGACAATTAGTGTGTTGATGCCAGGTTCATTGAGAACTCCATCCACGTAGACATCCTCTTTAGCAAATGTGTGCTTCTGCCATTCATGGCCTTCATTGCAAGTGAAACTAAAACATAAAAAGCAAGAACATAAGTCAGTCGTGAGACTGCATACCTTCGTCTGACAACGTAAGGATGGGCAAAAGTCTTATCTGAACCTTACTTCTTCATATTTTACAAAGTATTCCAGAAGTTATGCCATGAAAAACAAATGAGCTCCAATCTCTGTTTCCCCCTGTAAAACATTCACAGCAAAAGCAACGTAAATCATTTTCCTTTCTCCTTCTGTGTACCTAAAACTAAACTGGCATGAAAAATGTTTCTTTCCAAAAACCACCCGTCTGTGAAATACAATACAACCGGGCTCCTTCCTACAACATGGTCGTTTCCAAATCCAATAGTTACAAATTCTTGTTGAGCCGTCCTCTTAAATAATCAAATTCTGCCCAGTTCCAAACATCGTCACTAATCCTCAAAGTGTCGTCCTCTTAAATAATCAAATTCCAAAACTTACGGCGTTGTCTCACCGTCCACCTGACAAACTCATTGACCCTTATCCTCGTGTGGCCTTTTGGCCTTGATAAGCGGTGCTTATTAGTAAAAAAAGAAAAAAAAACCCAAAACAAAATTTTGCATGGTGGTTAATGTTATCAAAAAGCATCAGAGCCATACGTCAGATTAAGAAAATTCTGAAGCTGTAATTCTGTTAAAGTTTTGACCATGACCGAACTTTTCAAGGTCAAAGCCAAAGGTCAACATGATATAAGATGCAGACTTTCATTAGCTACAGTATGAGCCAAATAGCAAGGTTTTACAATGAAGAGAACCGAAGTTATCACCAAAAAATGTGACTTTCACCTTTTCCGTGAACTTGACCTTTGACCTAGATATCTCCAAATTAAATCAGTTCTAAGTCAGACAATGACCGACAATTTGATCAAGTTTGGTGACGATTGGTCAAGCGATGTGAACGCTAGGCTGTACACAAACGAACATAGTGACAAACAAACTCGACCAAAAACATAACCTCCTTGGCAGAGGTAACAAATACTCATAACTAAATAATAGCATTACATGATTTAAGTAAAGCAGGAGTTACATCCAGCGTTTGTAGGTTTATGTCTATTGAGAATGAGTAAATTAGTCAGACATTGAAAGGGAAGATTAAATCTGAATAGTGTAGGGAGATTGGTTTGGGCACGTTGAAAAAATGGATTAGAGTGCTTGGGTTAATATATGTAGAAAAGTTGAGGTACAAGGGTCGGTAGGCAGGGGAAGGGCAAAGAAAATATGGGAAGAAGTGATAAGGATGGATTTGGGAGAAAGAGGGATAAATAAAGACCTGACCACTGATTCTTTTACACTTCTCTCTACTTCTCTCTCACTCTAACTTAATGCAAATCAAGAAAATTTGAATTTTAAAATGGGAGGTTATGCCCGCTCCAAACCTTTTATAGTGAAATTTAGGGGAATATTTATTAATTGATGTCTAATACCTATTGTTAAAATTTCACAAAAATCGGAGGTACTTGAATTTTCACAAAAGGGCTTCCACCCCCTTTTTATACCTTTGCATAAAACTAAATTAAATATAGCCCGCATTACAACCCCTTACGCCTGGCAGTTGTGTTCCAAAATTCATAATGGTCGATTTATTAGTTTAGGTGTGAATCCTGTACATACAAATATATAAACATATACACATACCTAATGTTATATAAAAAGAGATAAAGTAAGTTTCCCCCCAATTACTCTGACCTTAAAAGCTAAGTACTTGCTTAAAACGGTTCAATCAGTCAGTTTTGGCAAATATTGGTCTGTGTTCTTCAAAACAAAAATTTTATTTCCAATCAAGTTCATCGAATTTCATATTAAATACTAAAATTCTGCCCAGTTTCCACCATCGTCTCCAATCCTCAAGGTGTTGTCTCACAGTCCACCTGACAAACTCATTAACCCTTATTCTCGAGTGGCCTTTGGCCTTGATAGGCGATATATATATATATATATATATATATATATATTTATATATATACATATTTGTTAATAAATATTTCTAAATATTATCTACATACATATACATTTCATCCTTACGGAATCATCAGTGTAAAAATAACCATCCAAACCAGTCGCACGATTCGAACACCGCAATAAGAGTCACATTTAACTCCAATTCCGAGTGCTCTAACCAATGAAACTATCATGAATTACTACTGACGAGATGAGAAATAAACGCTATGTGTCAAGGAGGCGGACAGCAATAGTCGACCGTCATAACAGTGTTACACAGGAAGGAACTTGCATTATAGCTTAGATCTGACGGCTGGACAAAATAATGAAAAGACCTTGGAATTTTCAACAAACTTACTTAAATTTGGTGGAGGAGAGCCCTTTGCAATAAATACGGCTTGATTTCTACGAGGTATGGACTTGTACGAAGTTCGAATGGTTTACAAAGTAATTTTGGTCTATTCTGCAGCTAAAAAAATCTATAGTTCTTGTATTGATATAGTGGATGATATTGACTCCTTACTCATTAGTACGAAAAAAACCTACTTTCTAACTCTTCTACTGATGTATGGGGAAGGGATGACTAATCCTCCTGAGAGATGAGCATTGAAGAGATGGTTTCAGCATTAATTTTAGTCCCCTTACTTAAATTGTTCTGGAAAAAATTGTAAACAGTCGTTTTTAACTGTAACAACAAATTTTAAAAAGAACACACAACAAAAAAAAAAAGAAAATACTGGACATATGTGTTAATCTGACCAAAATTTAAACTTCCACTTGTCGGGATTCTCGGCTTTATCCCGTTTATATGTGTTCATAAAATCACGCAATGTTGCATGCAAAAGCAAAGTAATAATTTACTAACAAAAAAGGGTAGTTTAAATAAGACGTTTATTGAATGAGTGTATGTGGAATGAGCGGAAAACAGTCTGAATTGCGTATTCGAAGAAATAAAGTCTGAAGTAGAAAAGTCTCTGAGTGCGTATACGGAGAAATAGAGTTATTTTCCAAGAAAGTGTATGTAGTAGAAAATCTTTTAGTGTGTATACGAAGAAATGAAATCTCTTACTGGGAAAACGCGTGTTGCCGTGGAACGTCTGTAGTGAGTGTCGTTTCGCGAGGCCGCTTGAATAGAAAAGAGTTATTTTCGTTGTGCCTTCGTTTATATATCGAGAGAAGGGCAGATAACTCTGGTCGCTTTTAGCGTCACCTGATGGTGAAAAGCGACGCCTATTGGCCAACCGGTGCAGTTATGTTTTGAAAGGATGAGATAACTGCTACACATTCTTTTGAAAACGCCTATAATTTTAAATTTGTAAAAAGGGTTTGAAACTTGATCTAACTTCAGTGGGACCAGCAGATTTCAGGCAATAAATAATCTCAACTAATTCTTCTAAACCAATTAGAATACAGATAATTCGTAGGTTCACCGTTTTCTTATTAAGGTGGATTTGCTTATTGCAAGGCAATAACCAGTCGTTCTGTTTATCAACTTCATAATCGAATGTAATTTTAACTCGAGAGAGAAAGAAAGAGAGATGGGGGTAGAGGGGCAGAGACGTTAACACTGACCTCTCTGAATTCAGAATCGTAAACATAACAACAACTTTGGTAGGAGGGAAACAATCGATGGTACTGATCTCTATTGAAATTTAAAAGACATTTGCAAGGGAGTAAAAAAACTTCTGAAAATTTTTTTAAATGTAGATTCATTATTGGCTATGTAAATTTGACCTAGGTCAATCCTGAAGGTCATAAGAGGTATACACAAATAAGGACGAAGAAGCCATTAATCGATCAGCAATAAATAAAAAAGAAAGTTTTTTTTAAGTCTAAAAAATGGGGGCCGGATGAGGTGGTCAGAATTGGCCTTAGCTTTATAATAACGTAGTGAGGGAGAGGGTCATTTGTATTGAATAGTAAAGACGACATTTAAAAGGGGTGTGTGTAAAATGTGTTTCTTTACTTCAAATAATGAACTTCTTCAGATTTGAAAAATAAAAATAATACTTTGTTTCTAAAA
Source organism: Sepiola atlantica (assembly GCA_963556195.1). Taxonomy (NCBI): domain Eukaryota; kingdom Metazoa; phylum Mollusca; class Cephalopoda; order Sepiida; family Sepiolidae; genus Sepiola; species Sepiola atlantica. The sequence goes on along the minus strand of OY744533.1, from coordinate 56,505,154 downwards.
CCTATTATACAGTTTGTAAGACATCCGAAAGATTTTAAAATAATAAATATATTTTAGTACAAAAAAAACCCAACCCAAAACAAACGACATAGTTTAACAATAAAAGTACTTCAAAAATGAAAGTATAAATACTCCGAGGCAACGTCAGGCAGCGACAGCTAGAATATACATGAGGTTATATTTCTTTATTAAGATAAAAATCTAGCCTTCAAAATCATATGTAAATACAAGATATATATTTGCGAAAAGAAATCAATAAACTATTATTATAGGATCAGACAAAAATGGCCGACTATGTTTATTGACACAGAGTAGACAAATTCATCAGATTACATTGGTCACACTTATTTGCATGACATTTTTTTTCAGACTTTCGTTGGTGAAGAAATCACTTTACAAAAAGTATCTGTATCCTCTACAAAAACATTCATCTTTTCTTTATAAATGTATTTTCCATGGATATATTATTTTTATTATTCGATATAAAAATGCTAGTGTTATTGCAAGAGTTAGGAGTGAATGGGGTAAGTTAAGGGAACTTCTGCCATTACTAACCATTACTAACAGGCAGAGTATTAATATTATCGAATAAGTGAAGCGTCTATCAGGCATGTGTATGCAGTGTGATGATGTATGTAAGTGAAACCTGGCCAGTGAGGGTTGAGGACATGCGTTGCAAGGAGAGAAATGATATTAAAATGAGAGAATAAAGGAGAGTTCTTGTGCTAGTAGATGTAGAACAGTTGAGGTAGCAAGGTCTGAAGGCAGAGGTAAGCCAAGGAAAACATTGGAGGAATTTATATGGATGGACTTGATAGAAAGAGATATAAATATAGACCTGGCCAGAGATAGGTTAGTTTGGGCGTCTATTTCTGAAGGCCGTCCAACACATGCCAGCATGTAAAATGAACGTTATACCGAATATGATGACTATGATGATGATGACTAGCTGAGAAGATTTGCCACAACTACAAAGAAATTATTACCATTTCTTTTGCAGAGCGAAAGAAAGTCTATTGCTGAAGAATTTCTTTTTAAAATTGCAACACTGAAATTGTATGTATCAAGACAGAAATGAAAAATAAACGAAAGGCTAATATATTTTGTTACTTGTTCACCAAATCTCAGTCATGAATATCCAACAGTCTTTCAAAATCTTAGATATGTTCAAAAAGTACCTAGATAAAGTTTATATATATAGGGCGACCCCCCCCCTCTAAACAATACTACACATTGAATCATAACAAAATTAACACTGCTTTCTACAATCCAACCATGTTTAGCATAAATAAACTTCAGTCTAAGCCTGAGTTGTCCACCAAATTTCAGTCATAAATATCCAACAGTCTTTGTTTTATTGCTGTTCAATGATAAACACACCTAACTTTGATTTTGACACTCTTCAGTTTAGGAATAGTCTGGGGATAGTTTTGATAGAAATTATCTTTAAGATACCCTCATGGATAAAAATCTGGGCGGTTTTGGTCTGGTAAGTGTAAAGCTAATTTAGGATCCCATCTCCTACTGATGAGATGATCATCAAAGTTTCCCCATACATCATTTTTTTTTGGGGGGGGGAGGGGGTCACCCTGTAACATGCTGTACTTGCTAAAGATAAAAAATCGGTGGGGGTGGAGGTCTGAGTGTAAAGCTAATTTATGATCACACCTCATAATAATGAGACGATCACCAAAGCCCCCCCCCCCCCATATCATTGAACCGCGATCATTTAGACCTTGAAATGGTCCCAAATGTGCCCTCCTAACCTAAGGGAGCTATGGGGGCCGAACTTCAAATATATCCTATTTTGATTAAATTTATATCATAGAGACAATAGAAGTGGTCACGAATCTGTACGTTACACTCTATGTGCCGAATATCTACGTGCCCCCATCTCTAAGGGTCTCATGAAGACGGAACCCCCTTAAAACTTAAAATACGTATATCCGATTTTTCTTATGAGTGTTATTTTAAAAGTTAACTTAACAAATGCCAGAATTGTTTAATTGGGAAAGTGTCAGACTGAAAACACCGAGTGTGCGGTTTTGATTCTCCTCCCCCCCCCTTGATTTTCTATAAATAAAATTATAATTGAATCAAAGAAGATAGTTTTTCTTTTTTTAAAATAATAAAATGTTAGTGAAGAATTTTGGTATATTTAGTAAGTAATGCATTTCCGTCTGTCTGCCCCTCTCTTTCTCTCTCTTTTTATCGCTCTCTCTATATACTTAGATCTATCTCTATATATATAATGAAGGAGAACACCTTTCTGTCTGTGCATGCCTGTCCTTAAAAACGAAGACATACTAGGGAGTGTACCTTAAATGTGAGCGTATTCACATGTACAATTTGCATGTGAACATAATGAAAGTAGTTCCGTGTCTCTAGCTGTCCCTTAAAAGAGCTAATGACACTTTTCTTACATGTTACACAATGCAATTAATCTATTTATAAGCGTTAGTTTAAGAGTATTAACATATATATGAATAGCTTAGTGGGTAAGATATCTAGCTGACGACATCAAAGGTTCCTGTTAAAATAAACTCTCCTTAATATGATATTGCATATGATGCTACCTCACAATTAACTCAGGCAACGCCGGGTAACCTAATAATTATATATATATATATATATATATATATATATATATATATATATATATATATATATATATATATATATATAGATAGATAGATATAGTCATCCACATACAGACTGTTTCGCTGTTTCACAGCTCTTAAGTGCGACTAGACCAGCTAGTGCCTCAAGCCAGGATCAAAACTCAACCGTCGAGCTTCTACCCCTACGCTATCATGTGATACTGACTGAATGTAAGTAAAATCTCAATGTAAACATTGTCAAGTGCCGGGGACTAGAATTGGTTTTACCCAATGGGCTATGCCTTAAAGCTAGTATCAGGTGGAGATTTTGTTCTGTGATGCTACTCCAGCGTCGCTGAATTTAAATCTTCAAAGACTTTCCTGGAACAATGCGGAAAACGTTCTCTGCGCATTTCTCTGTCGTCTTTTAAAAAAATTCTCTTCTTTCTCCAGCCTGGTGATACCAGATCAGGCTGCCCTGTGGCTCCCTGAGACGAAATTCACCTACATTGACGTTTTTTTTTTTTTTTTTTTTTTTTGTTTGTAAAACTTAATTATGTTCTACAAAACCAAAACCAAAAACAACAGCCCCTCTCCCTTTCTCCCTCCCCTTTTTTATTTTTATTTTTCCTACCCTACTCCCGATCCTGGATATGACCTTAAACTACATCCGATGGTGAGATCCGGCTTACGGACTTTGGGGAATGTGGAGCCTCCTCTTAATTACCATTGCTCCCAGGTCCACCCTGACCGGGTGTGGTAGTACCTGTTAGGGTCCCAACTATGGGTTAAATAGAAACAGATATTAAAAGGGGAAAGAAACAAGAAAGAGAAGAAAACAAGACCAGATTCGGCATTAAATAACCCAAAAAGGGTTGATATGCCGTAAAACAAAACTACCAAACCATACCATACCTTTCTCCAGCATTTTTGTTCATTCTGAGGATGATTAAGAAAAATAAAAAATAAGAGCATAAGATTTATTAATGTTTGTATTAGAAGATTAGAACAAACATTACTAAATATCACACTCTTATTTTTTATTTTTCTTAATAATCGATCACTCTGGTGGGGTTTTCTCCCACTAACCTTATATATATATATATATATATATATATATATATATATATATATATATATATATATATATATATATATATATATAGGGTGATTCATAAGTCACTTAGCTATTTATTTTTGAAATTCTAAAGTTAAAAAATACGGTAATACAAAACAGAAAGTTTATTCAACAAATTAATTTATGGGAGTTTAAAATTACAGCAAATTTTCAAAATTTCCACCTTCGTTCTGCATGCATAGCTCCATTGTTTTTTGCAAGGAATTTACGACTCTTTGTAGCATATTTGATTGATTATGAAATAAATATATATAGAAACAAATATATAAACGAACAAATTTAAAATAACAAATAACAGTAATTAAAGAGTAAGATAACAATTATCAAAAGTTCATAGTATGTTTGTGCTTCATATGGTAATGATTTTAAATAGCTAAGTGAAGTGACTTATGAATCACCCTGTATATATATATATATATATATATATATATATATATATATATATATATATATGAGTTCGAAACGAAACGACGTCGTACGTAAGTAAAATATAAAAAAATGATTTAATATCATTAGAAGCCCCTCTCAAGTAAAATTGGTAGTCGAGCACTGTCGGAAAGATTAAAAATAAACATTCACCTGACAGTTTCAGCGTAATGCTACGACTCTGTCGTTGAATACTATAGAATGTTTAGATATTTATACGTATACGCGCTGCTTTTAGTGTAAACATCACTTAATTGCTCCGTTATCATGTGAAAATCTCCCATGGCCTAATGGGACTAGGTGCACGCTTACAGATTCAAGGTGTATCTGTGAAGACGATTCGTGCACTATGACCGCTGAGATTGTTATTTCCCTACGCTGATGAGAGCTATAAGCTCGAAACGTCGTCGTACGTAGGTAAAATATAAAAAAATAATTTAATATTATATATATATATGATACACACCTATTCTAAATGTATTTCAGAATATTTTGCTCCCAAGATCTGGATTTGTATAATATTTTAATTTTTAAAATTCTGTTGCAAGCCTTGATTAATCATCAAGTCTTGCAGCAGAATTTTTTGAATTAAAATTGTAAGTTCAGATTTTACTTACTATATCTCTCGAGTTTTCCAACTTGCATTTAGTGCAGTTATTGCACTGCCTTGATCTAAGATGTTGAGTTCATGGAGTCCGTGAAATGGTGCCTACAAGAGAAAAGAAGCAAGAAAATTGGAATTTTATTGCAAACAACTAAAGTTCCTTTGAGAACAAAACAAACAGAAAAACAAGAAATTGAATTTTTAGAATATGAAATATAAATTGCAGAAGATTAGTTCAACTTTTTAATCGTTTTCTTTTTTTGTTTTATCGTTTTCTCCTGAAACAAAATATGCTTATCGAATAATTACCCATTTACAGGGACATCAACTCAGCTGGAAAAAGTTTATGCTTGAAATTGCAAAGAATTAAAAAGTCATGATGCTTTTGGAGTTTGCATATTCGTACACAAATAGAAATATGTGATTGGTTGATAAAAAAGGAATAGGCAGAGTACACATTACTAAGGTGGTAGTTTTTATGATGTCAATACCTGAGTTTGAATCTCACGTACGTCTAAAGAGTTTTTTTCACTGAATATGTGTTTTATAAATTTATAGAAATTAACATAACATAACAACATAAAAAATACATTACATAAATATTTTTTTTCAACTAAGTGACTTTTTTTGATAATCTGCAAAAAAGTAGACATAAAATGTATTCGGCATTAGTTTGAAGCAAAATTATTTTTGCTTAAAAACATAATTTCTAATGTACTAGCTATAAAGCAGTAGAATCTAGGTAAATATGGAAATTTATCCAGATACTGTACTGACACTGCTCAAGGAGCGTATATGAATTAGTTATAAAAAAAACTAAAAAATATATTTCGTTAATCAGTAACGTTTTATTGGTATTGCTATTTCTATATTTCAAGGGAGAAAACTCTTTTGTACTGTAAAGTTATATCCCTTGCCAAAAGACATTTTGAAGCATGATTGATCTGCCCAGGCTTATCTGCCTCTACATAGACCAGACGACATAAAAAAATTGGGAAATTCAAAATGGAGGATGCTACCGAAATCGACTTTGCATCAGACAATTAAATCCTATTCATTCATAGTAATTCTTTCACTTGTAAAATTGATAATAAATCATTTTATATTGTTGATCTCCATAGAATCGTTTTCATCCATTTATTTCTTCATAGTTGTGTCTCACCAATTACACACCACTTCATAAGAAGCATAACAAAGCAATTATAAACTAGTTATTAGCATTAAATAACTTAATATGTATCAATGATTACAGTTTTTGTTCAATAAAACTTATGACACCAAATTGTAATGTTACTACAAACTGAGGCATCATATTTGAGCAAGGTAAGTTTAGTTAAGTTAAACTTTGAACCATAAAGTATTTTTACAAATTTATATATACAGGGTGTTCGAGAGAAATTTGATAATTTTTTAAATTGAACGTATTGTGAGGATTGAAGAACACCTTTTACTACATTACACGAATAGATGTATAACACTACCGTTTGTTTTTTGTTTTTTTGTAATCTGTCAAAGAGTTAGTTGAAAAAGTAGTTTTTGGCTTTATGTAAGTGCAAACAAAATGTCATTGATTCCCATTCAAGTGCAAACAAAATGTCATTGATTCTAATTCGACTACAAACAAAATGTCTTTGTTTTTTTTGTGGCTATACTTATAGCTCCTATGTTCGTAGTACAATGCTCTATGCAGGTGATACCTGGCCTTTGGATAAAGCAGACCTGCAGCGATTGCAACGCGATGACAGGGAAATGATTAGACAGTTTTGCAATGTGAAGCCAGAAGATGTGGCAATTGTAGGGTCGTAAGATTTGCTGGAACAGCTTGACCTCATGGATATTAATGGCATTAATAGGGGGAAAAAAGCTAGGTTGGTATTGACACGTGGAATACTCGAGTGGTGCCATCAAGATAGCTCAAGATTTAGGGGAGAGGTTCACCTAAATTGCCTAGGAAAGAACTGCTGCAGAGAGATTGCATAACGTGGAAGCTCTCTGCAGTTGATCCCCATGATAGAGTTTCTTGGAGGTGTGGAGTGAGATTTGCCATGCATGCAGCTAGCCAGTTACATGGACGGAGGTCCACCAGTGTGGATGATGCCCCTCTATTTGCATATCAATAAAGTCGAACCGATGGTAAGTTAAGGTTAAACCTGGTTAGTCAGTCATTATTGCTCTACGTTTCACCAAGTTTAGAAACAATGTCCAGTCTACAAAGACATATACAGGGTGTTCAAGACAAATTTGATAATTTTTTGATAATCTTACATTTCAAAACCATTTGAAGTTTTTAATAGCAGTAAAGTGCAATGGATAGCTATTTTTGTGTATTATTAGGGAGTTTGAGAGCTGGAGACCATGGACAACTGGAAAGCACAAGAATATAGGAAGAGAGTGACTTACATCATGATGATTTGCAGCGAATTAAAAAAATTAGATATCTTAGTTTCAACTCAATGTTCCTTGAATATCTTGAAGGCAGTTAGATGTGAACTAGACAATTGTGATGGAGATGTGGAGTCAGTGGCTAGCAGGAAGGATCATAGCAGGAATTCTGATTGTGTCTGCACAACGAAATTTGCCGAGAAATTGCTATGAAAAAGGAGGCGGCAAGATCCAGGCAAAGAAATGCTGACCTTGGCAAGAGAGACAAATGTCAGAGTGCCGACTATGAACAAACATTGAATAAGGATTTCAAGGCCCAAGAAACTCCTCAACAAAGTCAAACACTCAGTTGAGCTGTGAATGCTCTGCTTCTTCTCAGGACCTGTTGCACAACGTGCAGACAATAGAATAAATGCACGTCATGAAGACCAAGTTCCTGTGATGGTCTTTGGGTGTATTTCCAGTGAACGCCATGTAATGCCAATCCACACCTTCGAAAAGGAACTTATACTCAATTCAGATGGCTATATTGAGTTGTTCTTCACTGTTGTTAACACTTAAATGCTTTATTTTTTATATTAGCTTGATATTGCAGATACTGATTACCTATTTAGTGGGTGTGACTATGCAACACTATACTAATACCTACTTACACTTGCCAACAGGCTCGTTGCAGATGTGAAACAAGTTGCAGTTCGACACATTTTCGTTGAATATTATATTAAATAGAAATTTTGTTGGAATGTGTCATATTTGAAACAAAAAGCATTTAATGGTTAAGCGCTGGGTGGAGAGAATGGCAGCAGGAAGATCATATGTGTCACACCTTCAAGAAAACACAGAAGTGGCTCTCTGAAATGTTCCATGACTTCACCAGTTCCAAAATTTGGGCCCGCAACTCACTTGGTTGTAACCCATGAACTATTGTATGTGCAGCACAGTTGAGAACGACACCAAGCGTACTGCCGGCAACAAAAAAGAATAAGCTGGTTGCCAGGATCAAACTTGTGTTCAAGCTTCTCTCGAAGGACACCATGAAAGCTGTGTGCTCTTTAAATTTTGAGAATATATCAATTATTGGCCAAGATATGACATTTTTTCTTTCTTTTCCAAAATGAGTTTAATTTCTTCCAAACATTCTGTATATGTATCATATACCATCATTTAAGTGTGACATGGGTGAAAGAAAAATTAGAATTGTCAGAATTTTAGAGAAGTTATATTGTAGGTCAATTTGAAAATGAACTTAATCAGCATCAAATCTCCGCAAACCTCGGGATTTTATTTTCCACTGTTCACCGGGTGATTTTCCAATTAATCAAAGAGGGAAAATAATCATTATAATCTCGCCTAGGTCGATCAGGATCCTCTGACGGTAGTCTTTATTATTAATGATAATAATGCTGTCTATTTACTTCTGTCATGTCTGTGTACATATATGAATGCATTAAATATACACACATAGAGACAGATTTTATTAGAGCTGAACAAGAATTATACAAAGTGTCATAATTCTGGATCAACTTCTAATATATAATTATTTCAATACATAAAGACAGATTTTATTCGAGCATAACAAGAATTATACAAAGTGTCATAATTCTGGATCAACTTCTAATATATAATTATTTCAATACATAAAGACAGATTTTATTCGAGCATAACAAGAATTATACAAAGTGTCATAATTCTGGATCAACTTCTAATATATAATTATTTCAATACATAAAGACAGATTTTATTAGAGCTGAACAAGAATTATACAAAGTGTCATAATTCTGGATCAACTTCTAATATATAATTATTTCAATACATAAAGACAGATTTTATTAGAGCTGAACAAGAATTATACAAAGTGTCATAATTCTGGATCAACTTCTAATATATAATTATTTCAATACATAAAGACAGATTTTATTAGAGCTGAACAAGAATTATACAAAGTGTCATAATTCTGGATCAACTTCTAATATATAATTATTTCAATACATAAAGACAGATTTTATTAGAGCTGAACAAGAATTATACAAAGTGTCATAATTCTGGATCAACTTCTAATATATAATTATTTCAATACACAAAGACAGATTTTATTAGAGCTGAACAAGAATTATACAAAGTGTCATAATTCTGGATCAACTTCTAATATATAATTATTTCAATACATAAAGACAGATTTTATTAGAGCTGAACAAGAATTATACAAAGTGTCATAATTCTGGATCAACTTCTAATATATAATTATTTCAATACATAAAGACAGATTTTATTAGAGCTGAACAAGAATTATACAAAGTGTCATAATTCTGGATCAACTTCTAATATATAATTATTTCAATACATAAAGACAGATTTTATTAGAGCTGAACAAGAATTATACAAAGTGTCATAATTCTGGATCAACTTCTAATATATAATTATTTCAATACATAAAGACAGATTTTATTAGAGCTGAACAAGAATTATACAAAGTGTCATAATTCTGGATCAACTTCTAATATATAATTATTTCAATACATAAAGACAGATTTTATTAGAGCTGAACAAGAATTATACAAAGTGTCATAATTCTGGATCAACTTCTAATATATAATTATTTCAATACATAAAGACAGATTTTATTAGAGCTGAACAAGAATTATACAAAGTGTCATAATTCTGGATCAACTTCTAATATATAATTATTTCAATACATAAAGACAGATTTTATTAGAGCTGAACAAGAATTATACAAAGTGTCATAATTCTGGATCAACTTCTAATATATAATTATTTCAATACATAAAGACAGATTTTATTAGAGCTGAACAAGAATTATACAAAGTGTCATAATTCTGGATCAACTTCTAATATATAATTATTTCAATACATAAAGACAGATTTTATTAGAGCTGAACAAGAATTATACAAAGTGTCATAATTCTGGATCAACTTCTAATATATAATTATTTCAATACATAAAGACAGATTTTATTAGAGCTGAACAAGAATTATACAAAGTGTCATAATTCTGGATCAACTTCTAATATATAATTATTTCAATACATAAAGACAGATTTTATTAGAGCTGAACAAGAATTATACAAAGTGTCATAATTCTGGATCAACTTCTAATATATAATTATTTCAATACATAAAGACAGATTTTATTCGAGCATAACAAGAATTATACAAAGTGTCATAATTCTGGATCAACTTCTAATATATAATTATTTCAATACATAAAGACAGATTTTATTAGAGCTGAACAAGAATTATACAAAGTGTCATAATTCTGGATCAACTTCTAATATATAATTATTTCAATACATAAAGACAGATTTTATTCGAGCATAACAAGAATTATACAAAGTGTCATAATTCTGGATCAACTATTATTTCAATACATAAAGACAGATTTTATTAGAGCTGAACAAGAATTATACAAAGTATCATAACTCTGGATCAACTGTTATTTCAATACATAAAGACAGATTTTTTAAGAGCTGAATAAGAATTATACAAAGTGTCATAATTCTGGATCAACTTCTAATATATCATTATTTCAATACATAAAGATATAATTATTTCAATACATAAAGACAGATTTTATTAGAGTTGAACAAGAATTATACAAAGTATCATAACTCTGGATCAACTATTATTTCAATACATAAAGACAGATTTTATAAGAGCTGAACAAGAATTATACAAAGTGTCATAATTCTGGATCAACTTCTAATATATCATTATTTCAATACATAAAGATATAATTATTTCAATACATAAAGACAGATTTTATTCGAGCTGAACAAGAATTATACAAAGTATCATAACTCTGGATCAACTATTATTTCAATACATAAAGACAGATTTTATAAGAGCTGAATAAGAATTATACAAAGTGTCATAATTCTGGATCAACTTCTAATATATCATTATTTCAATACATAAAGATATAATTATTTCAATACATAAAGACAGGTTTTATTAGAGCTGAACAAGAATTATACAAAGTATCATAATTCTGGATCAACTCCTAATATAGAATTTAGAGAATTAAATTTTATGACTTGTTCAATTCTTTATTCAATGTTTTCTTAATCATACAGTAATATGAATTGTTTGCTTCGAATACATTATCAATAAAGCCGAAGGTGTCTTGACACCACTCAGCAAGACTTTTCTTAGCCGCTCTCTAGTCCTCTATTTAAAACTGTGTACAGCTGTAGTGAAACCACACTTAGAATTCGCATTGTTAGTCTGAAACTCTTATCTTATTCCGAACATTGATCATCTGGAAACCGTTCAGAGACGTGCAACCAAACAAATACCCTTCATCAGACACCTGCCATACTCTGAATGCCATTTTTCTCTGGGCTTGAATTCATTGGAGTTTCGACGTCTAGAAACTGACTTGATAAATACTCACAAAATTATTAACCATCTAGCCAACAACCACCCGGTGCACCTTTTTGATCTCCATGTGCCTAACACACATGGACATGCCCACAAAGTTAGAAAACAGCACAGCTGCCATGACTTTCAGATACAGTTTTTCATGCTCAGAATTGATGAAGCATGGAACAAACTGCCTGCATCGGTTGTTGGCAGCCAAGACACTGTATCCTTTAAACTCTTATGCTTCTTGAAATTCGCCAAAACTGCACTTGATGCCCTCCTCCATACACATACACATGTCTATCATAACTCATACATTTCCCTGACAATTGTGCATTATCTCATGCACTATAGATGCACTTTTGATGAGTTGTAGTGCACATGAGCACTGTACCCAATGATTTCATTCTTATAATTAATGATGAATATATTTGTACTGTCAGAATAGGTAATACAGTTATAATTATGTTGACATACCGAAGTTAAGCGACGTTGAACCTGGTCAATACTTATTGGGTGACCATTTGGGAATACCAAGTGCTGTATGTAAATCCGTGTGGCTCATCTGCCAGAGTATGATTGTTGTAATGAACCAAATCTGTATAATTTGGATTTTTCGGACTACTGTTCTCATCTTGAGTGTTATTCTCACAACGTTTCGGCCGATGTAACCTCCGACCTTCTTCAGGTGTATCTTGTCGAACTTGGGAATCTTTCTGTTGAACTCGGGAATATGATACTAGGAATACTAGGAATTGCGAATTACTGAAGACTTCTACTCGGTAATGGCTAGCGGAATGAAAGCATGCTACACCGTGGATTAAATAAAGGGTTCTGTTCGAAATTCCGTGCAGATTTCCGAGTGCGACAAGATACACCTGAAGAAGGTAGGATGGTTACATCGGCCGAAACTTTGTGAGAATAACACTCAAGATGAGAAAAGTAGTCTGAAAAATCCAAATAATACAAAGTATCAATCCTCACCTCAAAAATTCAGAAACATAAATCCAAATCTAGATCGAAAAATTCAGTGTGATTAAACAGCGGATAAAACGCAGAAGAAAGAAAAAGATGAAGATGTATTCGTACTTACCGCATACCATGTAAGACCAGCATCTCTAGTAATGAACACACCGACTCCTCGAAACGAAAGTCCCGTCCCAATGGTGCCGTGTCCCAGAATGAGTCCAGGAGCATTTTCATCTGAGAGAACTCGGGGGACATTAAAGAAGGATTCTATTTGCTGGAGGTGAAGGTGAAGAGAACATTTTTTTTTCTGAAAATGTACAAAATATAAGGAAATTATAAGCTTTCAATTATATGGTTTGCCCATGTCATATATTCTATAATTAAAAAGTTCTTCAAAAGTACTGTTGTTAATTTAAAGTAGAAACAAATAGCTAGAAAATATTGGTTTCTAAAGATCATCTATCAGGACCGAAATGTCCATTCCTTACGCCTTGAAATATCCATTCCTTACTCTATGAAATATCCATTCCTTACTCTATGAAATATCCATTCCTTACGCCTTGAAATATCCATTCCTTACTCTATGAAATATCCATTCCTTACGCCTTGAAATATCCATTCCTTACACCTTGTAATATCCATTCCTTACGCCTTGAAATGTCCATTCCTTACGCCTTGAAATATCCATTCCTTATGCCTTGAAATATCAGTTCCTTATACCTTGTAATATCCATTCCTTACACCTTGTAATATCCATTCCTTACGCCTTGAAATATCCATTCCTTACACCTTGTAATATCCATTCCTTACGCCTTGAAGTGTCCATTCCTAACGCCTTGTAATATCCATTCCTTACACCTTGTAATATCCATTCCTTACGCCTTGTAATATCCATTCCTTACACCTTGTAATATCCATTCCTTACACCTTGTAATATCCATTCCTTACGCCTTGTAATATCCATTCCTTACGCCTTGTAATATCCATTCCTTACGCCTTGGAATATCCATTCCTTACATCTTATAATATCCATTCCTTAAGCCTTGTAATATCCATTCCTTAAGCCTTGAAATATCCATTCCTTACGCCTTGAAATATCCATTCCTTACGCCTTGTAATATCCATTCCTTACGCCTTGAAGTGTCCATTCCTTACGCCTTGTAATATCAATTCCTTATACCTTGTAATATCCATTCCTTACACCTTGTAATATCCATTCCTTACGCCTTGTAATATCCATTCCTTATGCCTTTAAATATCCATTCCTTACGCCTTGAAATGTCCATTCCTTACGCCTTGTAATATCCATTCCTTATGCCTTGTAATATCCATTCCTTAGGCCTTGTAATATCCATTCCTTACGTCTTATAATATCCATTCCTTACGTCTTATAATATCCATTCCTTACGCCTTGAAATATCCATTCCTTACGCCTTGAAATATCCATTCATTAAGCCTTGTAATATCCATTCCTTACGCCTTGAAATATCCATTCCTTACGCCTTGAAATATCCATTCCTTACGCCTTGAAATATCCATTCCTTACGCCTTGAAATGTCCATTCCTTACACCTTGTAATATCCATTCCTTACGCCTTGAAGTGTCCATTCCTTACGCCTTGAAGTGTCCATTCCTTACGCCTTGTAATATCCATTCCTTACGCCTTGTAATATCCATTCCTTACACCTTGTAATATCCATTTCTTACGCCTTGAAGTGTCCATTCCTTACGCCTTGTAATATCCATTTCTTACGCCTTGTAATATCCATTCCTTACACCTTGTAATATCCATTTCTTACGCCTTGTAATATCCATTCCTTACGCATTGAAGTGCCCATTCCTTACGCCTTGTAATATCAATTCCTTACACCTTGTAATATCCATTCCTTACACCTTGTAATATCCATTCCTTACGCCTTGTAATATCCATTCCTTACGCCTTGAAATGTCCATTCCTTTACGCCTTGTAATATTCATCCCTTACGCCTTGTAATATCCATTCCTTACGCCTTGTAATATCCATTCCTTACGTCTTATAATATCCATTCCTTATGCCTTGTAATATCCATTCCTTACGCCTTGAAATATCCATTCCTTACGCCTTAAAATATCCATTCCTTACGCCTTGAATTATCCATTCCTTACGCCTTGAAATATCCATTTCTTACGCCTTGTAATATCCATTCCTTACACCTTGTAATATCCATTCCTTACGCCTTGAAGTGTCCATTCCTTACGCCTTGTAATATCCATTCCTTACGCCTTGAAATATCCATTCCTTATGCCTTGAAATGTCCATTCCTTACGCCTTGTAATATCCATCCCTTACGCCTTGTAATATCCATTCCTTACACCTTGAAATATTCATTCATTACGCCTTGTAATATCCATTCCTTACGTCTTATAATATCCATTCCTTACGCCTTGTAATATCCATTTCTTTATTCCTTGTAAAATCTATTTCCTTACGCCTTGAAATGTCCATTCCTTACGCCTTGAAATATCCATTCCTGACGCCTTGTAATATCCATTCCTAACGCCTTGAAATATCCATTTCTTACGCTGTGAAATGTCTATTCTTTATGCCTTGAAATATCCATTCCTACAGCCTTTAAATATCCATTTCTTACGCCTTGTAAAATCCATTCCTTAAGCCGTGTAATATCCATTCCTTACGCCTTGAAATGTCCATTCCTTAAGCCTTGAAATATCCATTCCTTACGCCTTGAAATATCCATTCCTTACGCCTTGAAACATCCATTCCTTACGCCTTGAAATATCCATTCCTTACGCCTTGAAATGCCGATTATTAATAACGAGCTGAAGAACTTATCAGCGTCGAGTTTCTCAAACCTTTCTCTTTTGCACATCAGTTCAAATGAAAATTATTTTTTTTACTTTAAATCGCAATAAAATAATTTTAAAAAATAAACCTGCATATTATTCAGGTTTATGATGGTGATCGATATCAGTTAGGAAATTTCGGGAACGCTATAGCAAAAACAAAAACAAAAGAGCAATTGTCTAGTTTTAAAATTCGAACCCTGAAAGATAGCATAAAATATTTGAACTGAAGGCGAACGCTTATTCACACGGCCACCAATCAAGCGAAAATATTTAACCTATTTAAACAGTTTATGAGTTTGCCATAGAGATACAAAATTAAAGTGTGTTTTACCTCTTCTCATAGATCTAAAATAGTCCGATTTTTTGCAATAAAAATAAATAAATAAACATTTTTAATAAATAAAAGGATACCAAATACGTACAGTGATTTGACTAAAAAACAATCTTGACTTATTTTTGTATGTTTATTTATTTATTTTTCTTACTGGTATCAGCTAATAATAGAAAATATAAAACTTGAAAAGGAACGCTAAAAATGCCGGCACATTTGATTCTAATGCTATTTTTACATATATTTAATTTTGAATAATGAGTTTAAAAAAAGATTCAAGAACTTCTGACATTGATAAGGACATTCGATCAAAGGTTCTGATTCCAAATCTGCAGCTAGTTTGGCTCTTAGATCAACTTTGAATGCCTACTAAACACTGTCCTTGAGTATCTAAGGTCTCTCTGTACATGGGGTTTGATAGAACAACCTGACATGAGGATACTTCACCCTACAAGTAAACCCTGACACAATATTCAAAATAACATAGTATTCAAAACTCAAATAGGATCCCTCGATATGGCTACCCCACACTAGCTTATACGAGAATGGTGCTCCTTCTCCAAGTGATGTTGCCTCTATTAACAGCACTATGCTGGATACTCACCGGACTGGATGAATTCTTGTCCTGAAATCCGGTAAGACCAAGAGACCACAAGAAAGATATAATATAACAGTTAATTTGTCAACTGGGGAAAATTAATGTTCTTCACTTCTTTACTTCTTAACGTTTGAGAGGTAAAGGAGAACTTTAATGGAATATTTGAATATCTATGTATCTCATATGGAGATCAAGTGTTAGCTTCAAGAAGGGGACCCTTGATTTCTGAGAACTTCGACTGAAGTAAAATGAAACCAAAAAGAGAGAAGCAACTTTGCTCTTGTCATATATTCCATAGCTCACAAGTTCTTAATACAAATCGGAACCTAATTAGCTAGAAAATATTGTTTCCCAACTTGCTGCTCTGGTGCCCCCACGACGCAAATTTACTAGATCAACCCGACCATCTGCCAAATCCCATCCATTCACTGTGGAGGTCCCCAGATGCCGAAGAGCTTTCTACTCCAAAAGCTTCTTTCCTCGTGCTGCTGGACTCTGGAACTCCCTCCCTGCTCCCTGTTTTCCTGGCGGTACTGATATGCAGAAATTTAAAACTAATGTAAACATACATCTCACTGCACAGCCCCCAATTTAGGTTGACCCTCCCCCAAACTTTCACTTATTTTCTCAGTAGCCCCTTACGTCTACAGTGGCGGCCTGCCTTGTTTGGAGTGAACTATGTTAAACATCTACCAGGAACGGAATGTCAGTTCCTTATGCCTTGAAATGGTCTAAAACTTTTATTATTAACTAACTGTACTTACGCGGCAACTTACCGGAATTTTTAAAAATATTCATTTTGTTTTGCTTTTGTTAACTATGCCGGTGTTTTTACCAATTTATTTTTGAATAGGATTTTAAAAGTTAAATTTAATTATTACAGTATCGTTTGGTCATTAAGTTATTAATTGAATCATAAAAGAAATGTTGAATTATAAAAATATAACGGTTATTGTAATGTTGTTTTAATCAGGAGAGTATAAAGTAGACCTTGTGTTTACTTTCGGCAGTCTCGTAACTCTTGCTTCCCTTATTTTGTCTTTTAGTCCTCACATTCCATGAGCGATGTTTCTGACAAAGGGGGAAGAATTGTCGTTTTCTAGGTCGGAATCTATCTATATAGCACTTATCGTTGGCTAGTTTTTGACCTTGAAGTAGTATTTTTTTAGCTCCTTACATCAAGTGGCTTTATGCCTTGTCTGGAGCGATTTTAATTAAAAAAATCTCTATTTGTAAAATTTATACATGTAAATAGCTTCCAAAACATTCAATCTTTTTAATTAAATGAGGATTTGCTAAGATATTTACAGCCAGATATGGCTTTCTATTCAACAAATTAGATGCTTCCAAATTTCTTTCAAATTTCAAAGGGTCACGAAGTAAGTCATTCTCTTTTTTTTTTATTTATTAAGCGAAGATTAAAATGGCTGATTTATTTTAGAATAAACGGAAATGCCTTCTGGTAGATTTAATTTTGTAATTAATTTTTTTCTTTTTAATAGGAATTTAAAAAAAGTTTGTTTCAGTACTTTACACTATTGTATTTTTTATTTCAATCGAAAATTGATTAATAGTAAATAAAAAGAATAATAATGTGAGTCACGTAGAAGCGAGAAACACATGCGTCCACAGTGACACAAGAAATGGTAACACAATTTGATTATTCTCGAGATACAAATTCTTAAAAAGTGAGAGAGAAGAAAGTAATCATACGACTACATAAAGGCATCTAAGAAAAATGGTTTTGGTTTTTTTAGTTAATGGGAAGAATATAGTTTATTGATATCAATTTGGCTAAAAAAACGAGTCTTTTGAGATCTTTAATATATTTCTATCGATGTCATTATGTATTTTAGTAATCATTTGAAATTAAGAAAACGGAGCTGTTAAACCTGATCTAGTGATATGGGGCAACAGGGAGAAAGTAGCAACCCTAGTTGAAGTCAGTGTCCCTAATGATGCTGACTTAAACAGAGATGAGAGGGAAAAGTCTTATGTACAACATGAAAAGAAACTAGAATCTTAGGAAAATCTCCATCATTCCAGTAATTATAGGAGCAACCAGACTCATGAAAAAGAATTTCAAAAACTACCTAGCGAATATACCTAGGAAAACAAGTGCAAAAGAGATACAAACAATTGCACTTAAAAGGACGGTTAGAATCTTAAAAAGATCTCTCGGTTGGGGCGTCTGAAATAGCAGGTGAATGTCTGGCATCCTATCGGATGTTCCATCCTCAGCAAAAATGAAAGATAAGAAAATATATACTAGAAGAATATCCATAACAGGAGGGGTAAAATGAATCCCCCAAACAAAACAGTTTTGCACCACTTTTTATGTCCCATTACGAAGATTAAAATTAAGATATAATGCTACTAAACCTTATGTCTAGAATTCTTATTACGTGATTTCGATTCTAGAAAATGTCTAAAATTTAAGGCTTAAACTTAAGGGGTAAAAAAAAGAAGAAATTCAAATTCAAGGAACCTTCCTTAAAATTTCACAAAGGGCTTCTACCTCTCTTTGCCCCCGTTGCATACAACTAAATATAGCCTATATTACCCACCTTTATGCATCACAGCTGTGTTTTAAAATTGATAATTATCAGTTAATTAGTTTGTAAGTGAATCCTATACATACAAATATATAAGCATATGCAAATACCTATCTTTATATAAATATAGACATATACACAAGGTGAGTAAAGTATTTGAGGACACACGTTATTTTTACTATAGCAAGAATATTATTTGACTTTATATTTTCAATATTTCAATATTATCAATGGTAGCCCATATAATTTCACAACAAATGAAGATACACAGTTATTGTGACTCTGTACTTAAACCAAAGGGAATTTCTATGAATAAAGTTTTTTTCTTCTAGAACGTCCCATCTGTAGAAACAAGATACCAAGATACAACAAATCTGCTTCTCGGCCGACTACAGCATGGTGGTCTTCGAGTCTAATGTAAACAAATACTTGTCGGGCCGTCGTCTTGGATAATCAATTCTTCTTAAGTAATCTTCTGCCCATTCCACCCATTGTTTCCAATAGAACCAATTTTAAATGTTGTTTGATCTTTCGTTTACAAAAGTTCACAAAGATGGAAGGCATCACCATTATCAAAGTGTAAGAGACATCCTAGACACACTTGATAGCATTAGAACACCTAAATTTATTTGGTATGCACAGCACACCGTTGGTGGTAATCCTAGAAGATCCACAAGGTCGATTGCAAAAAAAAACTATGTGTGAGAAGGAGCAATCTAAAATGTTATCCACAACATCTTTTACTAGAAAAAAAACTGCCACATACTTCACAAGAATATGGGCTTTCTATTTGTTTCATTTTACTTCAGTAGAAGTTCTCAGAAATCAAAGGGCGCTTTCTGGAGCTAAAATTTGATCTCTATATGAGATACATAGATATTTGAATATTCCATTAAAGTTCTCCTTTACCTATCAAACGTTTATTTTGTAAAGATGTGAAGAACATTAATTTTCCTCTCCCCAATTGACCAGTTAAGTATGTTATAATATATCTTTATTGTGGTTTCGTTGTCTTGCCGGATTCCAGGACAAGAATTCATCTAGCCTAGTGGAGTATCCAGCTAAGTGTTGTTACTTGAGATAACATCACTTGGAGAAGGAGCACCATTCCTCGTATGAGCCAGTGTATAGCCATGTCAGAGGGATCTTATTAGGGCTTTGAATACTATGTTATTTTGAATATTTGGTCAGGGTTTACTTGTAGGGTGAAGTATCCTGATGTCAGGTTGTCCTGAAAAACCCTTGCACAGAGAGACTGAAGACACTAGAGAATGATATCTAGTAGGTAATTCAAACTCTCATCATAGATATAGTCGTATGTGATGTTTCAAGGTTATCTTATGTCAGAAAAGGTAAAGGAAAATCGCTTAATCAGAACTAATAGGCTCCTAAACAAATTAAAATATTTTTAATGACCGCATGACCTCTCACTTGACCTTCTAGCTTTCCAGATCTCAATCTTTTGAACTACTATGTATAGAGTGTAGTTGAGAAAAAAGGGTTAATGAGCACTTTTATAACACTAAATAATCTCTAAAAGTTTCCATAGTTAGAGTAATGTCCGATATGAACAAGGACTACCTGATCCTAACATGTAGGCGATTCATGCCTCACGTAAGAGCCGTTAACGAAGCTGAAATAAACTTTAATGAATAAAATTGCAAAACAATATATTTATTCTTATCCTCAAAAAATGTATTTCAGTAAAAAGACATTATTTATGTATATGCGTTGAGGATATAACATTATTAAAAGAAAAAATGGCAAAGTCTATCCATACAAAATAATTCATTTTTATTGACAACTTGTTAAGACAATGCAAAATAAAGTGTTGGCAATGAATGAAAGTGCAAACAGTCCAAGAACGTTCTAGGTGAAAGGAGAGTTGTTTTAAGCAGAAATTGAGTACACATGTTCATTTCGACTGGCACCATGTGAGTTTGCATGTTAAAGTGTGTGGAATAGGCATACAAGTGTGTGCGTGTGTGTTTTTGCCAATGAGAGAGTGTACATAGGAACTGTGTGCATGCGTTCGTTAGGCCGTGTGTATATGCTGTCGCTGGTAGTTTGTGTGTGTCTCTTGTTGCATTGCGACATTATTATTTGTTTCTAAGAGTCATTTTTGTATAAGTATTTTATTTATCTCTTCCCCAGGAGGTTAAACATAAGGTCAGGTGTGGGTTTTTGATGAAAGTGTTTCTGTGGAACGAACTGGATTTGAACCTGGCACACCCAGGTTTTCAGTCTGCGTCGTTAACCACTTAGCCACCATCACCACCATTTTTGTATAAGTGTAAATCTGTGCTAAAATACGTTATGTGTATAAAATATTTTTTTAAAAAATGGATTTCTATAACTTTCAAGAAACGTCCCATGAGGCAACTGACATAAAAGGATTAAATGTCTTGTCATATCTGCATTTTCTCCGTTCTTTTTCATGATTATTTCCTATTTATCAACTTCAGAATGTAACAAAATTATTTGAAAAATGTTGTAACTTTTTTATAATCTTTTATTTTTTAAATTTCTTAAAGTTTTTAATCATTTCTAACGATTCATCTTGATGCATAAAACGATTTGAAGTGGCTAAAATAGAAGTTTAAAAGCAAAGCTGAGATGCAAATCTAATTTAAAATGTAGATTACCCTGTTTAATATGCATACCATCTTGTATAATTAATATAATTGATTAAAAACAGAAATTATTAATCTTTTCTTTTTAAAGCTGTGAGATACATCCATGCATTTCAATAGGACTCTTTGTCCATCAGCCTGTTTAATAAACTTCTAAACAATTTTTTAAATCCAGAATCATTTTTGTGATCACATGACCCTTAACATTTGGACTCCTAACTCCCCCAGATCTCAATCTTTTGGACTACTATGTATGAAGCATAGTTGAGAAAAAGTTTAATGAGCAGTTTCAGGTCCCTAAATGCTTCCATAGTTCGAGTACTGTCCAATATGAATAAGAACCACCTGATCCTAGCTTGAAGGCGATTTATACGTCACATAAAACCGTTATTAAACTAAAAAAGACTTTAACCCAAAAGCTCCATTGCCCTCCACAGAAGGATAATTAACCATATTTTAGCAACATCTGTATTTTTTTAGAGATATCTATAGTTAGTCATAAAATAAGAGTGTCTTTTAAATATTACACCTTTCTTTTTCTGTATAAGTTTAAAAAACATGCAAATAAATAGAAGTTAAAAACTAAAATAGCTTCATTGTATCCCGGGTAATGCCGGATAGGTACAACTAGTTAAGAATAAATACCTCAATCGAATGTTCATTCTTATTTGGGTGGGTTGGGGTGGGTGGGGTAAATGTCTAAGTTTCTCAGCATTTTCATTTTCATTACTGTCAACTCTTCATTTATTTTAGACTTTATTGTTGTTTTCTCTTTTTAAAATTGAATTACTAATTTTTTCCCCATTGTCTGTCTCCACAGTTTTTTAAAAATTCTATCATCATTGCATTGTTCATGAATTAATCAGATGTAGATCTTTCATATACATGTGTTTGTGGAAGTCGAAGGTGTGTTACGTTTCAGAAAGGGGAGGCAATTTGGCTACGACACAGCTCAAAAATAAAAACTTGCCTAGCTACAGCCACTGTAAATAGTTTTCTTTTCTTCCTCTGTGTATCTGGAGCTAAACAAAACTTCCATGAGCAGAGTTTCTTTTCAAGAACTACCCGTCTGTGGAACACAACACTGTGGAGCTGCTTACCAGATGACTTAAACATCGTCGTTTTCAAGTCCAATGTTAACAAATTTTTGTTGAGCCGTCCTTTTAAATGATCAAATTCTGTCCAGTTTCCACCATTGTCTCCAATCCCCGATGCGTTTGTCTCACCGTTCGCCTGAAAAGCACATTAACTCTTATCCTCAAGTGGCCTTTCGGCTTTGATAAGCGCTGATGCATTAGTTAAAAAAAAAAACTAAAATACCTACACTACTAGTACAAGCCAAAGGATTCGTTTCATGTAATTTTCCCAATGGATATCGTTAAGGACAATATGTTTTTATACCTTCGATTTTTGTGAAATTTTAACAGTAGATATTCGACATCAATTAATAAATATTCTCCAACTTTCAGTTTGTTTGGAGCATTTTAGAGAGTATAATACGGGCACAACCTCAATTGAAAATTCAAACGTTTCAAATTTGCATAAAATTTGATCCGTATTCACTAGACATCAATTAAGCATATTCCATGAATTTAAATTTCTTCTCAAGACCCCTTAAGCTTAAGCCTTAAATTTTACACGTTTTCTAGAATAAAAATCATGTACTAGATTTTAATCAAAATTGGAATAAGGATTCTAGGCATAAGATTTAGTGGGATTATATCTTGATTTTAATCTTTGTAAACGGACATTCGGAGAATGAATTCTACCAATCCTGGGATCGGTAGTCTGCTAGTATATAAATATATAAAGTTAGGTATGTTTATATGCTTATATATTTGTATGTACAGGATTAACTCCTAAACTAATAAACCGATCATTATAAATTTTGGAACACAGCTGCTCGGCATAAGTGGTCAAAATTTGGAATATATTTAGTTTAATTTAGTTTTATACAAAAGGGGTTAAAAGGGGGGGGGGTAGAACACTCAAATGATCTTTGTGAAATTGTAACAATATGTATGAGACATCAATGAATAAATATTCCGCATATTTCAATTTCTTTGGAGTATTTAAAAATAATTTTAGAGGGTATAATATGGGCACCTCCCCATTTGAAATTCAAATATTTCAGATTTGCATTAAATTTATCCACGGACATTAGGCACCAATTAGCAAGATTTCCTTAATTTCAGTTTCTTTTTGAGACCCCTTTAAGCGTAAGCTAAACACTTTAGACATTTTCTATAACCAAAATCATGCACCAAGTAAGCAAAATTCTCTGAATTTTCATTTCTTCTTAAGAACCCTTAAGTTTAAGCCTTAAATTTTAGACATTTTCTAGAATGAAAATCATGTAATAGATTTTGATCAAAATTGAAATGAGGATTCTAGACATAAGGTTAAGTATTATATCTTGATTTTAATTTGTGTAAAGGGACATAAAAGTAGTGCAAAACTGTTTGGTGAATTAATTCGACCCGTTCTGTGACAAATATTCTTTTAGTCCTCCATAAGATCCACATTAGGAGAATAGAAATAATTTTAGACACATGTCATCATCCTCAGCTTCAGATAATTTTATTTAAAATGCTCCTTTATCTTTTCCAAGTTGTTAGGTTGAGGGATTTCGAAGGACCTTATCAGTGGAATAGTTTCTCTTCATCCAAATCTGACTTTGTCTCGGAGTAATAACTTCAAGCTAGAAAAATGTAGTCATTTCTTTTTCTGATGTTTTCTTTTTATTTTCGGGATCCTTCCATTGTTATATATTTCCTCTCGGTGTTGAAATCTTGAAACAAAGAACACAACTTGTTATTCTAACTCACTGTAACTCTATAGAACTGCAATCATGTTAGACGTCTGATGGGTACGGCATAAGAGATGTGAAGGCCATGAAAATATGGCAGCCGACTGGACATTGTCCAATGGCTTTTATGCCCTACCAGGAAAGAGAATAACATTTCGTTCTAAATTCCCCACATGGGTTGACAGTTTGGAGTCATTTCATTTCCTGATGTTTTCTTTTGATCTTCAGGCTCCTTTCATTGTTAGATATCTCCAATCGATGTTGAGACTGATTACCTTCCACTCTACCGTAAGGACTCTGACAAACATATGCATGGACTAGGAATTTATGTTCGGAACACCCTCCCCTTGACTAGAGAACATAGGTTAGAATCAGATGACCAAGCCTACATGTGCTTTAGATTGACCCTACATCACAGCGTTAGTTACTTATATTTCTTATACCGTTCTCCTTCGACCCAGGACTGTACCCTGCTTGACTCTGTCTCTGAAAGCTTAGATAGAGCCCTCTCACTCGACTCGAATGCCCAAATACATGTATTTGGGGACTTTAATGTACATCACCGTGACTGGTTGGGATTCTCTAGCGTTACTGATGCAGCTGGGAACTCTACGTTTAATTTCTCCTCAGCTCACGACCTCTCACAGACTGTCACTTTTCCAACCCACCTTCCTGATTGTGCGGACCAGCAAGCCTCACTTCTCGACCTGTTCTTGACCTCACTACCGGATGCTTGTATGGCGAATACCCATAGCCCACTCGGAAACTCTGATCACGTTGTGGTAATGATACTTATCACTTTAAAAAACTCGACCAAAAGCTGAAGAGCCGTTGCTCAAAACGACGAGAAACTATGAGCAGGCTGATTTTGAGTCAATCAGAGATCACATCAGCAATGTACCATAGGGTGAAACCTTCTCACTCCCTACTGATCAGTGTGAAAATGAGCTAACCGAATAGGTCAAAGCAGGCATTGATGCTTATACCCCCACGTGTAAATTCTTCAGCAAACCCCACTCTCTTCAATGGTTCACCTCAGAATATGCAGCTGCTATTGCTGAGGGGCAGAAGGCATTCCGAAAATTCGGCCGCCATAAGTCAACTGCGAACAGACAAAGATTTGTAGAGGCAAGAAATGATTGCAAAGTAGTGATAGATGAAGCAAAGAGAAGGTATACAGAGATAACCAAAAAACGCAAACTAGGTACTTGTGATTTGTGGAAAATCTACAATAGTGTGATGAACAATGGACAA
The DNA here is from genome assembly GCA_963556195.1 of Sepiola atlantica. Lineage (NCBI taxonomy): Eukaryota > Metazoa > Mollusca > Cephalopoda > Sepiida > Sepiolidae > Sepiola > Sepiola atlantica. The sequence continues at coordinate 56,479,628 of OY744533.1, read as the reverse complement.
TCGACAATTCCCCCGCTATCAAATCACAACGATGTTGTTTGCACGGTAACTGATAAGGTTGAACTACTGGCCAAGCGTTTCGCCTTAAACTCCACTTTGGACTTGGCAAACCACCCCTTCCTTAAATTCCCATTGCGGACTGAAGTCACACTTGAGAACCTAGTCATCACCCCATCTCAGGTCAAAGTCATCATAAAAAACCGTGACACCTCCAAAGCCTGTGGGCCAGTAATAGTAATAAAGAAATGCTCTGCTGAGCTGGCCAGTGTCCTCTCCAAACTATACAACAAATGCCTTATTGAATCTTGATAGTTGGAAAATTGCCTATGTGGTACCAGTATTCAAGAACTGATCCTTTAAACTACCGTCCAATCAGTCTACTCCCAATCTTTGCTAAAATCTTTGAATCATTAATCAATCTTGATATAGTCCGGCACCTAGCTAATGCTAAATTTCTTTCTGATCCTCAATACGGATTTAGACAAGCACGATCTACCGCGGATATCCTAACGGTCATCGCTGAACGCATATATCATACACTGGACAAGGCAGGTGAAGCTAGGGCGGTAGCGCTTGATATATCCAAGGCCTTTGATAAGGTCTGGCATGAAGGGCTTCTCCTAAAACTGCACTCATATGGTATTACTGGACGAATATTTAATATAATTAAATCCTTCCTAACAAAAAGAAAGATCCAGGTGGTCCTTGTTGGCCGTTCATCTAAGCAACATGACATAAATGTTGGTGTACCCCAAGGATCCATCCTAGAACCTCTACTGTTCCTGATTTTCATAAATGACCTCTCTGATGTAATTGAGACTGAGATAGGAATATTTGCTGACAACACCATGCTCTACTCTCATCATGTGGGCAAAACCGACGCGCACATATCTGAGGCAATGGCTGAATCCTTAGAAAATGACCTCCAGTCTGTAGTGGATTTGGGTAAAAAATAGATGGTAACTTTTAATGCCGCAAAGACAAAGCTCCTTTCCTTCAATAACTACAAGAAACCTTTTCAACCACCGATTGTCATGGCAAATAACACTTTACCTGAGAGTTCATCATTCAAACTCCTCGGCCTAACTTTCATAGGTAACATGAATTGGAACAAATACATTGAAGACGTTGCCAGGACTGCTGCAAAGAAGGTGGGCTCTCTCTACCGTGTTAGTAAACTTCTGACACCTGACATTATCCTATATCTCTACAAAGCCACCATCCGCCCATGCATGGAGTATTGTTGTCACATCTGAGCTGGTGCATTATCCACTAGTCTCTCCCTCTTAGACAAGATCCAAAAAAGAGTCGCCAACTTAATAGGTCCCTCACTATCCACAAAGCTCCAGCTCCTATCCCACAACCACAATGTTGCTTCCTTGTGCTTGTTTTACAAGTGCTTCAATGGATTGTGCGCTGATGAACCTGCTGCTCTGGTGCCCCCACGATGCAAATTCACTAGACCAACCCGACAATATGCCAAATCCCACCCATTCCCTGTAGAGGTCTGCAGATGCCGAAGAGCTTTCTACTCCAAGAGCTTCTTTCCTCGTGCTGATGGACTCTGGTACTCACTCCCTGCTTCCTGTTTTCCTGGCGGTACTGACATGCAGAAATTTAAAACTAATGTAAACAGACATCTCGCTGCACAGCTCCCAATTTAGGTTCCCCCCGCCCCTTAAAAAAAAAACTCTCACCCTTTTTCTCAGTAGCCCCTTATGTCTACAGTGGTAATCTGCCTTGTTTGGAGTGAACTATGTTAAAAAAAAAAGTCTTGAAACAAAATCACCATTTGTTCTTTTAACCTGCTTCAGAAAAATGCTTTATTTAAATAGTCACATTCAAATTTAATGACATGTGATCAGACATCCTCAGGTCGGCTGCCACCTTGATATGCTGTTCACAAAGCTTGAGGCCGTATGCCATCAGACATTTCTGATCACCCTCCGGCCAGGCGACCCAGAATGGCTCGATTCAAATGTAAGTAATATTTACTCATCCATTGTATATCTGTCTATTCGTTGATCCTGGCATTACATGTACTTCATCGATTGTGCTGGGGCATTAACATAATCTCACCTTTAGTTTCCACCCCTTTATGTATCATGTTTTATATATCCTTTTTAGGTTTGTCTTTGACAAATTGTCTATGCGATAATAAATGTATATGTATATATATATATATATATATATATATATATATATATATATATATATATATATATAAATGTATATATATCCAACTGTTTGCTAATTATTACTCTTTTTCATCTTTATTCCTGTTGTGAAGTTGTCCAACAGTAAATAATAAATAAAGGAAGTCAAGTCGAGGGTTGGTTTAACAAGTGTATTAACAAAGTAAGAAAGTGACTAGCACTTGGCTAGACAGTTACAAGACTGTGCTTTGTCTTCTCTGTGTCTCTGGTGACTCGCACTATTTATAGTGACAACCGGTGCAGTTTCTCCTGTGTAAGAACGGCCGGTGTAACAATTCCGTAAGCAATTCTGTTAGCAAGAAATCACAAAAATGGCGACCGCCTCACGTTGGAAATATACTCAAACACGTAGTCGCTAGAAACTTAAAAATACAGATAAAATGTATTTTACCCACCCTTAAATAATAAAACGGTAGGTATAGCTGTAAAACAAATAGTAAAAGCCTTTCGATATCTTAACATTTAGAATTATGATATGTTTTTTATTTTTTTATTCATATAAAGCAATACAGATTGCAGAGCAGCGATAATTTTGACACATAAATTACAGTGTGTTGCTCTGATGATGTAAAACGCATTGCATTCATTTCCAAAATTTTATTAACAAAAAGACGTTTTATATATATATATATATATATATATATATATATATATATATAGGTAATAAGATTACATTATTTACATAAGTGCTATCCTATTCGACACTATTGTAGCACTACAGTGGACTAAATCTTTGACTCATGCAGAGTATACAGCGGCTCATCACATAAACAGCTTACGTCTTGTTGTGTAGATAACACATAGCAGTAGTATGTGTCGCGGTGATGTTCATCACTTTATTTTCCCCTTTTATTTTTTTCTAACTGTTTTCTATTATTAAATAGCAGCGGTTATAAAGGTTGTTAATAACTAGTTGAAGTACCCGTGTATGGCGTGTTTCTCAACTTTTCTTGAATTTTATGGACTAAATTAGAAGTTAAGAACATCCATTAAATATTTTTCATCCATTTCTTATTAAAAAAAATGTTCGAGTTTATGAAGATAATCGATATCAACTAGGAAAAAACTTTAACGCTATAGCCCCCCCCCCCAAAAAAAATAATAAAAAATAAAACAAATTGTCTAGTGTGAGATTCGAACCCACAATGGCATGACATGTTGGAACTGAAGGCGAATGCTTTACAAGGCTCTTCGATCAAACGAAAATTTTTTGTCCTTTTAACCTACTGAAATGAGTTTGGCGTGGGGATTCTTTTACCGCTTCGCATAGATCTAAAATAGTTAAATTGTTTAAAATATATAAAGACTCATAAATAAACATAATTATGAAATTAAAAATTTCTTATTAAAATAAAAATATATTAGTGAGTATTTACCAAAAAGTATATATGTTTTTCTTCGAGGTAAACCATACATCAAATACGTACGATGAGTTGACGTGAAAAGTAAAAACGATTATTATAAAATGTTGTTCGGTTAGCTAAAATGAAACGGTAAAATGTCGGAACATTTGTTTCTAACGTTATTTTCACATACTTTTAATTTTGAATAAAGAGTTTTAAAAAAGGTTCAAAAACTTGATAAGGACATTTGATATAAGGTACTGATTCCAAATCTGCGGTTAGTTTGGCTTTTAGACCAACTATATAACTGTTATGCCGCGATACACGCACACACACTTACAGACAACTTTGCTGTATGTATCGAAAATAGACGTTGTGTCTAGTTAATACTGTTTTTACTTTTTTCTTTTCACACACTTTCTTTTTTTTTTACTTGTTAGTGTGAGTCATTGAGGTGTCCATACCACCATCCACGCTACAGACGTTCTTACATCGTTGCATTTAGATATTTTAAAATCCTTTTTTGTGTTTTTTTAAAAATCAGTTAATCGGATTTAAGTGGATAAGAAACATCAATGTTCAGAAATAATCGTCAACAATCAGAGTTAAATTCAAGTAAAACGTCACCATAAAATATCACACACACACACAGATATATATATATATATATATATATATATATATATATATATATATATATATATATATATATATAGATATATATATATATAAACACACATTCCATGTCATAAACGCATTACACATTTTAAATTCTAATGGATATGGTTGGTTCGAAAAGAGAACAAAACATTTTCCACGTCAAAATCGCACCACAGTTTTGAATTCTAATGACTATATGTTGTTTAAAAGAACAAAAACATTCCATGTCATATACGCATTACACATTTTTAAAAAAACAAAAACAATATTGGCTTACGTTTATTTAATGATTTTCTTATTGATAATGAAGAGGATCAGATTATTATATGTTTTTTTGGTCGGCTGATAATAGAAAATATTCAACTAGAAAAGGAATGCTAAAAATGTCAAAGCATTTTATTTATTATAGAGGAGATAAGCTATCTCCTTGGAAGATTCCTCTTCGGATCTTGCCGTCAGGGATTTTTGTTGTTCCATTAGTGTGTCTTAATTCCATAGTTGTTTTCCACATATTTATTTGTACTGCCATGGTTTTCTTGATGACCGGATGGATATTATATAAATCAAGGCAGTGCAGGAGCCATGTGTGGGGTACACTATCGTATGCCTTTTGGTAATCGATCCACGCCATGCTTAGATTTCTCTGCCTCTTCCTACAGTCCTCAAAGATGGTCTTATTGATCAACAATTGGTCCTTGGTGCCTAAATACTTCCTCCTACACCCTGCTTGTTCTTTTTCCAGGTATGCTCCAGAAGAGAGGTGTTCGTAGATGCTGTCTGCAACCAGGCCAGTGAAAAGTTTGTAGGTTGTAGTGAGGCAACAGATCGGTCTGTATTTTGTAGGGTTTTGTGTCTCACTCGTTTTGGGTATCACCTTTTACTAGCCATACTGGTGTGGCCTCCTCTTTTTGAATAATGAGTTTTAAAAAAGGTTAAACAAAACTTCTGACATCGATAAGGACATCGAATCAAAGGTAGTGATTCCAAATCAGCGGTTAGTTTGGCTCTTAAATCAACCGTTTAACTGTGATGCCGTGACACACATAAACACATACAGACAACTTTGAGAATGAGGGACCATGCAACCAAGAGGCTAAGTGGATTTTAGATATAGCTCGAAGTAATAAAAGTAAGCCAAAAATGCCAAAGCTAGAGATAACGTCTGGAATGATAAAACGAAAGCTAGATCAATTTCAGAATCACAAAACACCGGGCATAGGCAATATACCCAATTTCTGGCTGAAAAATCTAGCAGCAGTTCATAGCCATTATAATAGCTGCTTCACCAGACTGTTGAAGGGTGAGGAGGCCACACCAGTATGGCTAGTAAAAGGTGATACCCAAAACGAGTGAGACACAAAACCCTACAAAATACAGACCGATCTGTTGCCTCACTACAACCTACAAACTTTTCACTGGCCTGGTTGCAGACAGCATCTACGAACACCTCTCTTCTGGAGCATACCTGGAAAAAGAACAAGCAGGGTGTAGGAGGAAGTATTTAGGCACCAAGGACCAATTGTTGATCAATAAGACCATCTTTGAGGACTGTAGGAAGAGGCAGAGAAATCTAAGCATCGCGTGGATCGATTACCAAAAGGCATATGATAGTGTACCCCACACATGGCTCCTGCACTGCCTTGATTTATATAATATCCATCCGGTCATCAAGAAAACCATGGCAGTACAAATAAGTATGTGGAAAACAACTATGGAATTAAGACACACTAATGGAACAACAAAAATCCCTGACGGCAAGATCCGAAGAGGAATCTTCCAAGGAGATAGCTTATCTCCTCTACTCTTTTGCCTGGCAATTGATCCACTAAGCAAATTACTAAACAAAAGCCAGAGTGCCTACAATCTGAGCCAGGGCAGCAAACAAGATCTAAACAAAAGAGTCAACCACCTGCTCTTCATGGATGACCTCAAGCTGTATGCTAGTTCAGATGCTGACTTAAGCCGACTCTTACAAGTTGTACATACCTTCTCCAAAGATATTGGAATGAAGTTCAGCCTGGAAAAATGTGCCAAGTGCTCCCTCAGAGCTGGGAAGAAGATCCAAATGGAAAACATACAGCTTGATGAAGATACTGACATCAAAGACCTTGAAGAACAGGAACAATACAAACACCTTGGCATAGAAGAAAACGATTCAATTGAACATGCCAAGATGAAAGAAAAAATTGGCAGAGAATATATACGCCGTGTTAGAAAAATTTGCAAAACACAGCTTACAAACAAAAACAAAGTAACTGCCATTAACCAATTAGCTATGCCAGTGATAACACACAGCTTTGGAATTATTGATTGGCCACAAAAGGACATTAATAGATTAGACACTAAAACGAGAAAAATGTTGACAATGTACAGAGTAATGTACATGAACCAGTGTCTACCAAGGCTGTATCTGCCAAGACGAACAGGGGGTATGGGTCTCTCAGAGATTGACCATCAACATCGAGCCACTATTGTGAGCACCAGCCAATATCTGATGAGCTCCCAGAACCCAAACCTTATGATGATATGCCAACATCAAGAAACCAGAGCAAGCAGAACAACCTCTATCACAAAACTGGCCAAACATTTTGGACAGGACTGTCTTACAAATGAGGCAGAAACAGACAACAATCCTGTCACAGAAATAGCCTGAAAAAGCTGCCAGAAATACACCAAGACCTTCCATTCCAGAAAATTGGAAGAATGGGCCAACCAACAACGTGTTAAGTATTTCCTAGGTGAATTATCCCAGGAATATATAGATAAAGAAGGCTCTGTAGACTGGTTGAAAAGAGGATCTCTCCACTATGATCAGGAGAGAATGATAATGGCTGCTCAAGATCAAGGCTTGATGATCAATGCCTTTAAAAAGATGAGTGGTCTCAGCAACAATAACAAGTGCAGGTTCTGCCACACAGAAGTAGAGAGTGTGAGCCACCTGACATCCAGTTGTAAGGTTCTCCTGGGGGATGGCTATTATACAATGCGACACAACGGAGTGCGTAAATATCTTCACTGGACTATTTGTAAAAAGTTGAATATCCAGTGTAGCAGCAAGTCCTGGGAGCATATACCAGAAAGAACAGTTGGAAATAATTTATACACCATCCACTATGACTATGCAATCCCTACAGCTACATATCTAGAAAACGGAGCTGTTAAACCTGACATCGTAATATGGGACAAAAGGGATAAAGTAGCAACCCTAGTTCAAGTCAGTGTCCCTAATGATGCCGAATTAAACAGAGCTGAAAGGGAAAAGATTACGAAATACCAAGGTCTTATGTACGACATGAAAAGAAACTGGAATCTTAGGAAAATCTCCATCATACCAGTAATTATAGGAGCAACAGGACTAATGAAAAAGAATTTCAAAAGCTATCTGGCGAGTATACCTGGTGAACAGAGTGCAAGAGAAATACAAACAATTGTACTTAAAGGGACGGTTAAAATCTTAAAAAGATCTCTCGGCTGGAGTGTCTGAAATAGCTGGTGAATGTCTAGCATCCGGTAGGATGCCCCATTTCCAGCAAAAACAGAAAGATAAGAAAAAAAACAAAAGAAACAACAACTTTGGCCTTTTGGCTAAGATCAAAGTGTAGTATCTGTTCCGATGGATACTGCACTCCATAGACTGGTATTGATTTACACCGGTCTATGGGTCTGTCCTGTGCAGTTCTAGGAGGTCCACCCTCCCAGGCTTCGCCTCCCCTCTTTGAGGAGGGAGTAAGTTTATTGCTTACTGCCTGAGGCGCCCCTACCGGGGAATGACGACGGGACTGCCGACGGGACTGCCCAGGCAATTTTTAAACCCAACTTTCCCGACCCGATCTTGGGTCACATCTTACTTGTGGAAGTAAGATAAAAACTGGCCTTGTGCCTAACTCCTGGAGAGGAGTAAATCAATACTCTATTCGGTACTATTGTAGCACTACAGTGGACCAAATCTTTTACTCATGCATGAATACTTATCTGAATGGTGGCTCATCATGTGAATAGATGGAGTCTTGTTGTGTAGATAACACATAGCAGTAGTAGGTGTCGCAGTGATGTTGATCTTTTTCTCTTTCTTTTTGTTTGAGCTGAGCTGTCTTATTTTTAACAGCAGCAGTTGTAAAAGTTATAAATAACGACAGCACACATTCACAGTTTAACAATTCTTTCAGGGTTTTTCTTTTTCTTTTATAGTAGACTGTATAGATATATAATACCTCGTGGGTCTTCCCCTAACGCATTTCCCATTGGGGGAGGAAGTGCTGTTCACTACACGCCGTTTTCCTTCATGGTTCAGAAAAAAGACAAAAGATTTTATCAACTTATCTGCCACATGTAACTGGAGACTTCTTATCTGTGATACAACATCCTGAACATGTAGCTCTTATTTTAATTATTACTTGAACTACTATTCTCATCTTGGTTGTTATTTTCCTATTGTGTCATCGGCTCTTATTCGAATTTTGTTATTAGTTGACACGATGTAGGTAGTCATAATGACGATCGTGGCTGGGTGTAGTCATCATAGTGATGATATAGCAGCAGAAACAGAGTCGTACACTTTTTCCATTGTGATGATAGGAGCAATGTTGTTTCTCTGTCTTTCCTTTGTAATAGTTGTAATAGTTACTTGAAGAATGTAATACATAACAAAAAAAATGCTGACAACTCCCTTGCTCCATGCATCAAATTCTGTTATTGCTTTATTTTATACAGCATGTTGTAAAGTTACCTATGTATTGCACTTTTTAATAAACTCAAAGAGATTGGGCATGGAGATAGAGATTTAGAAAATACGTCTGAATCAAATCAACGTGTCAGCCACAGAGGAAGCTTTATCTTCTTCAATGCATGTCACTGCGGACTTCCTGAACATGTCGTAATATCCTGACACATTGGCTTAGATTTCTAGTAAAACTTTTTATGATGATAGGAGCAATATTATTTCTCTGTCTCTCCTTTGGTTCTGTAATAGTTGCTGGAAGAATGTAATAAATAAAAATAAATGCAACAACATTCTATCTCCATGGCATCAAATTCTGTTATTGCTTTATTTTATACAACATACTGTAACTTGCGACCTTCTTCAGGTGCTTCTTGTCGAACTTGGGAACCTATACGGAATTTCGTACTGAACTCTTTATTCAATCCACGGTGGTAGATTGTTTGACCCCCCCCCCACCTCTTATTTTATATGGTGGCTATCACTCTCGTTTCCGTCACTCGCTTTGTTTATCAACAGTCGAATGTAATAAAGAAAGGAAATAATAAAATGATTAGAATAGTTCCTTATAAACAAAAGGGAATAAGACCACAAGGAGTAATACTATTTAACGTATAGCTCCGATGGAAATAAAGAAAAGAGAGAATGAAAGAGAGAAAGAGAGAGGGGTGTATGCCGAGCATAAAGCGACTAATTTGAGATTTTGTTTTTTATTTTTCTTATATTTAACTGGCTGTAAAAACTGACTTTTTCTGATTCAAACAATCTAACCCAAGCTGAATAGGTGATTATTGTCCTCGTCAAGGTTGGTCTTTTTATTTCTATTTCAGTTTTTGTTGAATATTTCTTGAGTTGTGATTGGTTGAAAAAAACTGCTAATTTGAGGTTTTGTCCAATCAAGAGTCGATACATAAAAACAACATTCACTGCTGCTACTTCCAACAGCGTAATATGTCACACTTGTATATTTGTACGTAAATAAAACCTCTATAAACGGATTCTGATTCTTCAATGTAAGTCATATCTGTCATTACAGAAACCATAATTAAACCCTTCAAGATGAAAAAGTTGAATTCCACATGAGGCATATCATAAATCTATCATATTTACACTACATCATAGATCTATCATATTTATGCTACATCATAAATCTATCATATTATGCTACATCATAAATCTATCATATTTATGCTACATCATAAATCTATCATATTTACGCTACATCATACCTCTATCATATTTATGTTACATCATACATCTATCATATTACGCTACATCATAAATCTATCATATTTATGTTACATCATGAATCTATCATATTTATGTTACATCATACATCTATCATATTTACGCTACATCATAAATCTATCATATTTATGTTACATCATAAATCTATCATATTTATATTACATCATACATCTATCATATTTACGCTACATCATACATCTATCATATTTATGCTACATCAATATATCAATCATATTTATGTTACATCATAAATCTATCATATTTACGTTACATCATAAATCTATCATATTTACGCTACATCATAAATCTATCATATTTACACTACATCATAAATCTATCATATTTATGTTACATCATAAATCTATCATATTTATGTTACATCATAAATCTATCATATTTATGCTACATCATAAGTCTATCATATTTATGCTACATCATAAATCTATCATATTTATGCTACATCATAAGTCTATCATATTTATGCTACATCATAAATCTATCATATTTATGCTACATCATACATCTATCATATTTACGCTACATCATAAATCTATCATATTTATGTTACATCATAAATCTATCATATTTATGTTACATCATAAATCTATCATATTTATGCTACATCATAAGTCTATCATATTTATGCTACATCATAAATCTATCATATTTATGCTACATCATACATCTATCATATTTACGCTACATCATAAATCTATCATATTTATGTTACATCATGAATCTATCATATTTATGTTACATCATACATCTATCATATTTACGCTACATCATACATCTATCATATTTATGTTACATTATAAATCTATCATATTTATGCTACATCATACATCTATCATATTTACGCTACATCATACATCTATCATATTTATGTTACATCATAAATCTATCATATTTATATTACATCATACATCTATCATATTTACGCTACATCATACATCTATCATATTTATGCTACATCAATATATCAATCATATTTATGTTACATCATAAATCTATCATATTTACGTTACATCATAAATCTATCATATTTACGCTACATCATAAATCTATCATATTTACACTACATCATAAATCTATCATATTTATGTTACATCATAAATCTATCATATTTATGTTACATCATAAATCTATCATATTTATGCTACATCATAAGTCTATCATATTTATGCTACATCATAAATCTATCATATTTATGCTACATCATACATCTATCATATTTATGCTACATCATAAATCTATCATATTTATGTTACATCATGAATCTATCATATTTATGTTACATCATACATCTATCATATTTACGCTACATCATACATCTATCATATTTATGTTACATTATAAATCTATCATATTAATATAACATCATACATCTATCATATTTACGCTACATCATACATCTATCATATTTACGCTACATCAATATATTGAATTATAAGTTATCTCTATTTTAATATTAAAACATACCTTGAGCAAAAAATGATAATGCATAAATAAACTTGATGATATTTTTTTTAATGAGATTTTCAAAAAATCTTACCTTATCTGTTGCACACTGCGATTTGAGATTTTGGGGAACTGGGATTAAACTCCAGTTACCTCCCTTGTCGAACGATATAAATGTTCGCCTGGCATTTTCTTTTAACTCCAAGTCTTTTGGTTCTTGATTTGCCAAGTAAACTCCAGGTAATCCTTTAACCTAAAAAAGAATTAAACACCATAATTAGTAAGATAAAATATAATCAGTTACTTAATAAATCTGTCTATATAGTAAAGTACCATTTTTGTTTTCTTGTTTATTTTGAATTCTTAGAACAATGTTCAAATTATATTGATCTAAACTAACATTATATATATTAGCAAATATATGCTCCCTCCGGTCGCATATTTTTGCTAGTTGTTTTAAGTTACATATTACATACATTACATTTGAAACTAAGTAAAAGGTAACCGCAGGGAAAGTGTTTAGAAAGCAAAATCTTCAAATTATCTTCGATAAATAGAAGAAAGTTATTAACTGGAAGTTATTTTATTGTTTCAGAAGAAAGTGTACCTAAAATAAAATCAACAATCAAAAAAATAAAATACAGTGAACATGATTTTAAAATCAGTTATTTAATTGCTCAGTAAAATGTGTTTGTTTTTCTTTTTACAAAAAAAAAAAAGAATAGAAAATCACCCCATCCTTTATTTTAATAAATAAAACACGGAATAATAAAAATATAGGTTTTACATAATTTTTAAATGAAACAATTTTCAATGACTACGACCACTTGACACAACTGTTCGTACTAATACTGTGACATTTACACCAACTATCAACAATACAACTATTCGTACTATTATTACTACAGCAACAACAACTACTACCAATATAATCGACTATTGGTACTGCTATAATAACATCAACAGCAACTACTACCAGCAACGTGTTAACTATCCGTACTGATATTACTACTACCACCATCGCTACGACTACTACTAGTACTACTACTTGATTCAATAACTTTGTGCTTTAAAGCATAATTTCTAATAAGATTTAAAAAAACAAAACAAATCTAATTTAATTACGTAACTCAATTATATGGCTAAAAAACAATGTCTTTAATCAATTCTACAATCAACAATACAAATATTCGTACTATTATTACTACATCAACAACAACTACTACGACGATTATCGACTATTAGTACTGCTATAATAACATCAACAACAACTACTACCAGCAACGTGTTGACTATTCGCACTGATATTACTACTACCACCATCACCACGACTACTACTACTACTACTACTACTATACTACTTGATTCAATAAATTTGTGCTTTAAAACATAATTTCTAAGATTTAAAAAAGAACTAAAACGTTTTAATCAAAAAATCAAAGTAAATATATAATTTTTGAGCGACTCGTACCATAAATTTCAAAGAATGTGTTGTTTAAATGTTATTAATCAAATAACGTGTGCCCATCTCCGTCTCTTCTCTCTCTTTCTCTTTCTCTCTCTCTCTTTCTTGAAATAGAACTTTCTGTGCGCTCGAATAATCAGAGGACGTGTAACCAAATGTTGGAATACCCATCGGCTGTTCCATCATATTCCATTACAATATAATTCAATTACGTAACTCAATTATATAGATAAAGAAAAACAATGTCTTTAATTAATTCTATTTATAATTTTTATTTTGATTATCGGACTTAGGGTTAGGAGTTAAAATTTTTTACATTAAGGAGTTGTCTGCTGAATAGTGAAAAGAAAATAGAACAGTCCCACAATCAAACAAGCCTTTCGGGTTCAGCGGTTTTTCTACATTCTAATTTATTCAGTGTGTTTATTAAATAAATCTGTTAATGGTTATACTTCGTACTTCCTTCATTTTTCGGAGTTGTAATTGAACCAAAACGTTTAAACATCAAGACGTAACAAATATCTATTTCTAAATATTATTATTATAAAGACCCTTTAATAAATTAAAGTTGATCACTGTTCGAAGATATTTAAAACAGACTGTCACTTAGCTATAAGCAAGGTTTTGATAACGTCTGTCGAGCCCTCTATACTGTCTGCTATTTACTGCCCACTGTATTAGGCTATTCTAAATATTTATTCTATATATATATATATATATATATATATATATATATATATATATATATATTAGACAAAAGGTGACCCATCGGGTCACCCATTCAGCTCGGAGTAGATTGTTTGAATCAGAAAAAGTGATTTCTCAAAGCCAGTTAAATATAAAAATAAAAAGACAAAATCCAAAATTAGTCACTTTCTGCTCGCTATATCTCCACTCTCTTTCTTTTTCTCTGCCGCCGGAGACCTGAATGCTTGCTCACCGTATCGAGAAAATTAATAAATTTTTTTGAAAAAGTGCGAAGGTTCTGTGGTATTCAACCAGACTTGCGAATATAATGACTTGCTTCCTAGTGTACACCTGCTGGCAAACGCGTAAGTTCTGTGGTATTAAATCAGACTTGCACAAATAATGACTTGCTGCCGATATATATATATATATATATATATATATATATATATATATATATATATATATATATATATATATATATATATATACTGGTGTAGACCTTCTAGCAAAATTGACAAAAAAAATTATGTTTCACTAATGTTTGCATTCACTATTTATCTAGATACTAAAATAGTCATATAAAATCATAGAATTACGTCAGTAATTTAATTTTTTATATATAAATTATTATCATTTCTGATGACCTAAAGAAAACAAACACCCACCGTTAACGTTTTATTATAGAATGGAGGCTTTCTTTCCAAATTCATTTCAGGCAGAAAGGTAAGTCTGAGGGGCTTGTCGGACTTGTTATTTGCTTTCTCACTTTCCCTTTCGAAATGGTTCATCCGAAAAGGCATGTGTTTTACATGTGTTTTACACGCTGACTTTTGTATGACGGTACATATATTTCTTTATATATAAATAAACTTTGCTCTTTATTATAGAGTGAAGGACACTAGCAAAAAATAACTTGCTCCCCGGGCAGATTGTAATCGAGGTCTAAGTCTGATGTAATTTTAGAAAAGTACAGTTTTCTCTGTTTTAATGTACATAAGAGCATTTGACTGTCTTCACTTTGTAAATAGAAGGATGAGTGGGGTCATTTTGAACCCTTGCATTTCTACAAAGTTATTAAGAGAGTATGGCACTCATCCTCCTTCTATTCATACACCACTTGGTCTCCCAGCTTTCCATCTTTGTTTCGAAGGGCGTTAGTCATACTGGAGGAAATTGTTCTCAAAATCAGACACGAGACCACACAGATATGGTTCACTAGTTCATTTGAGCTTTTCGGAAAGCCAATCTCAGTGAACCATAGTTGTTTTAAGTATCCCAGGGGGTAGGGAGGGTTTACCCACCAGCGACCTAGACGCAAGATGCTGACTGTCACGTCTGACTCTGACGAAGTTGAGATCAAAAAGAGAGTGAGAAAACCGGAAGTCACTATACTTACTTCCGGTAATGACGTCGCTCTCTCCTTACGTAGTAGAAAACTAAACAAGTTCCCCCCCCCCCTTACATTATTCATCAGAAAGATTATAATACAACTATCAGGAAGACCCGACGTTGTTTTAGTCTTCTAATGGAATTTTCCACTACTCTAGCCTTATGTGGAAAACTACCGTTTTTTACATTAATTTTGCACACCCGTCTTTAATCGTGATACAAAATTATTTGACGCATGCATGCAAATGCTCTATAGATTAATTTGTTTTGTGGATGTATATTTTGTAAATTAATAGTATGTAGGCAATAGATTCTACTTAACCCATAGGTGGTACTTTGATAAGTTATATTGTTACATGACGAAAGCCGCAATATTGGATGGGGAGAATAATTAACGGGTAAAAGGTCAAGCGATTGACCTTAGCGAGTGAATGGAAGTGACGAAACCATGTGATTTCTGGAGAAATGGAATTCTCTCTCTTTCCAGCAAGATACTTGAGCAGAGAAGACATGAAAAGTTGTTGTCCCCAAAAGTCTCAGTGGGGGTAAAGGTGAGCACATGATGTTAACTAAATAGTCCGCGGCCTACGCCGTCTCTTTCTTTCTCTCTCTCTCTCACTCTCTCTCTCTCACTCTCTCTCTCTCTCTCTCTCTCTCTCTCTCTGATGCAGTAGCCCATATTTCAAAGTATATCTCTTTCTCTGACCTTCTGACATTGTCCACTCTTTGTAAACTAATAAATCTTCCATTTAAAATAATACTCTACATTTGTGTGAAATTGGAGAGACGATGATGACGGCCTGGAGTATCAACCAGTGTGTATAATAATTTATACACGCTTCAGAGACTGATATGTTACAACCCCAAGGCCAAATTGATATGGAAGTAATGGCAACTAAACGGTTACTCCACACTCCCCTTAAACTCGCAAAATAAGGCTTCACCACTGAATATAGTATATGGTCATACACAGAATCCAAAGTTAAAAGGATGTACTTAAACCAATTAAAAGAATAAAATACACCATAGTGAAAAATGTACACAGAATATATTATTTTTTAAAATTAAACAATTAAATAAACTTATGCTTGCAAAAAATCTAAATAAAATAATAAATATATGTTTAATGGTTGATCGCTCACTTTGCAGATGAAATTCTATCGACGTTCGAATGTCCGCCTCAACTTTTACACCGGTGTTACTTTAACTTCGCTTTGATTTTTCTCCGCCATTTTACAACCAAGATATAAAGTTACTACCATGACTACCCAGCGTCGCCCGGGATTCTAATTTCCGTAAATTATGTAAATTACAGAAAATTAAAACTACAATTTTAAAATTGCTTAAAAGGCGAGGCTAATTACATAAAATAAGATTCAGTTGCTGATATTAAACTTCATCTCTAATATAACTTCCGGCGAGAGTACAGAATAGTAAACAAAGCCCCCTCCCTATGTTAAGAATGGATTTCTAAATAATAACGTTATTATTTCAGCACGGTCAGTAAACTGCAGAAGATTATTTAGAAAGCCATTCTTAACATGGGGAGGTGGGGAGGCTTTGTTAACTATTCTGTACTTTTATCTAACAATTTTATAAATAAATGAATAAATAAAAATTAATACAAAACTTGGAAAACTATAAGAGTAAGCGACCCAAAACAGGAAGTCTTTAATATCAGGAACTGAATCTGAGCAAACACTGTTTGCTGCAGACTTTGAGTCGGTTATTTTTTCTGGTTTGCCAATAAAACATTAAAAACATTAAATTATTTCAAGTATCATCGTACAGGTGAGACGCTCAAACGAAAATGTCAGCAGAAATAAAGTATACTTAAGTTCGTATAACAAAGAGTAAACAAAACAAGCGAACACGTGTGTGGTCTTTCCTAATTTTTATTTAACTAAAGTTTTTCTTTCTTTTTCCCTTTCAAAATAAATTCATTTGCGAAGGAATGTTTTCTTCTGTAAATCGCAAAATAAACAGTAATTGAATAAAAAAATAAAGTGTTTGTTAAAAACAAAACATGAAAGACACTATTTAAATTTAATTCAGTCTTTATTTTCCAACAAATAACAAAGTATTAAAATGGCTGACTTGTTTACGAAGAAACAAAAATGCATTGGTTTTAGTACTTTATGATGTTGCATTTATGATTTTATTAAAATAATGTATGAATAGTAAATAATAGATTTCCAACAAAACAAAAAATCGGATACCGAGATCCAAGATTGAAAACTGGACCTTTAGATATTCAGTTTTACACTTTCCAACTGAACTATTTAGGTTGACTATATATCTTGTAAAGTTAAGCAATTTTATTTGTACTCTCTATATTGCTATCTAGGTCATTATTGAAAATAATTTGGTTCAATTAATTATTTATACTTAAATAATAAAATTTAACTTTCAACATCCTATTTAGAAAAAAAAACTTCATGATCCAGAATTAATAAAAATTTTAATCTATAAATTAAAAATAAATATGTATAGTATTAGCGGTGATATTTGACTTATTCTATGCATATAGTAGATATTTTATTTATAGATTTAAGCGTTATAATGATGATTTAAAACATGCTTAAATCCAGTTTCAGAAATAAAGAATCGTCCAAGATTTATTACATATTTCAGAGAAATTTTATTCTGGTAAAAGGTCAGTTTCTGTGGAGTATTTTAAATGATTTTTAGGTTGCATAATATGGGCACAACCTTTCATTTGAAGATTAAAATATTTCAGATTTGCATTAAATTTGATCCATAGTCATTGAACAACAATTAAGCAAGACTCCCTGAATTTCAATTTCTTCTTAAGACCCCTTAAACTTAAGCGTTAAATTTTAGACATTTTCTAGAATCAAAATTATGTAATAGATTTTGATAAAAATTGGAATAAGTATTCTATACATAAGGTTTAGTAGCATTATATGTTAATTTTAATCTTTGTAAGGGGGCATGACTATGGGTCCAATTTAATGCAAATCTTAAATAGTTTAATTTTTTCATTTGAGGTTATGCCCAAATTATGTCCCCTAAAACCCTTTAACATGCCCCAAAGGGACTGAATTTTGAGAATATTTATTACATATTGTTAAAATGTCACAAAATCGGAGGTATCTAAAGTTTTACGAATTTTATATAAAAAAAAGGTCAGTTATTTTATTTTTTATTTTTGATGGTATCATGTTATGTGAATTTCTTTAAAGTTATGAAACACGTATCCAGTTAAAAGAAAATCTTTAGACTTACGTGAGATTTGAATTCGGGTATGGCAAGTGTAAATAACTCGAAGTCAAGGATCTTAGCGAACGAAAAACAGGAAAAACAATTAATTTTCAGTGTTCTGATGATTTGACATCGTAAAAACTACTGCCTTCGTAATGTGTACTCTGCCTATTCCTTTTTTGTCGACCAATCACATGTTTCTATTTGCACGCGAACAAGCAAACTCCTAAAACACTATAACATTTTAATAATATATAGATTAATGATAGATTCAAATGGATGCCTTATTACAACCGGTGAATTTGATTCTTGCTTGATGCTCAATACTCATGATCCTGTGCCAGAGTAAGCTCAACTTGATACATTTCTTTAAGTCATGCATCCACATGCAATGAGATGCTACTAATAGCTATAAATAAACTCTTTTTTTTGCAACTGTAAATGCAGTTTACAAGCGAGTCATAATTAAAGAAAGGTTGAGGGTAAGAAACTTCTGCATGATATTATTAGGACACAGCAACTTTGAGAATAGTTAGATTTGAGCCGAGATCGTCATGTGCTGTCAGAATTACTTTCTATTCGACAATTTAAAGGATTCAAAATAATTTTAAATTATCAGGTTAACTATTTTTTAACTTATTAATAATAGATTTAAATACAGACCCAAAGGTTTTAGTAGTATCACGATGCACGGAGAAATCGTTCATATCAAACCTGGGAGCTTGAGGAACAGGCACTATTGTTTCTTTTATTTTTCGAATAACATTTTCGGATATTAAATACATTATAAATTGTTTAGAGTTGTATGTAAGCAAGGAAAGAAAGAGAGAGAGAGAGAGAGAGAGAAAGAAAGAAAGAAAGAGAGAGAGAGAGAAATATAGACGGAAACAGATATATCGGTATATAGATAAATACAAGCGATTGTTATTATAATGCAATGAGACGTTTTCTCAGTGTCAAATACTTGCCTCATCCATATAAATACATTAAAACTAAGATAGTGTTGTAGAGAGGAAGAGAAAATCTTTTACATTTTTATTACTTTTATTTACCCCAAACAAGGCACATTTCCACTGAGACGTGAGGGGCTACTGAGAATTAGGGGTCAAAGTTATAGGGGGCATCCTAAGTGAGGAGGTGTGCAGGGAGATGTTTGTTAAAAAATATAGACTGAAACAGATTTATAGGTGGATAAATAGATATAAATGCTTTATCAGCAGTTTTGTTATCCATTTTCTTTTTCAACCATGAACTTTCTGATCATAACTTGGTCAAAATTTAAAATTATATTTCTTTCCGTGCACATAAGAAATTTAGGAGAATGTGCAGACGCCGTTTTTACTGGTGAATTTGATTCTCACTTAATGTACAATACCCATGATCTTGTGCCAAACTAAGCTCAATGTGATACATGTTATGCATCCACAAACAATGAGATGTTATTAATAGCTATAAAACAATCCTTTGTTGGCAACTCTAAATGCATTTTACAAGAAAGTCATACTGAATGAAAGGTTGGCAGTAAGTCTTTGAAAGGGTAAGAAACTGCTGCATAATATTGTTAGGACACAGCAACGTTGAGAATAGTTAGATCCTCATCTGCTGTCAAACGTCTATGTTGTAATGGTCTCATAGTCAGTCAAGTAATTTGTATGCATCTCGTGAGATATGCAGGCAATGAGTCGATATAGGTGAAGCAACTTGCAAGGAATAATAATGAAAACTGCCAAATCAGTGCCAAATCTGTAATATTCTGGATAGCGTGAATCTCAAATATTCTTACTTGGATTCTTGAAGTAAAATATAGTTTAAAAAAGTAATATTATCAAAAATAAAATAATTGTTATGCTAGTTTTAATCTGTATAATGTAGGTAAAATTTTGTATGTCTGTCAGATCTTCAAACCTTTTAATTGATCAAATATATTTTGTTAAATATTTAAAAAAAAAGTAATATTATCAAAAATAAAATAATTGTTATGCTAGTTTTAATCTGTATAATGAAGGTAACATTTTGTATGTCTGTCAGATCTTCAAACCTTTTAATTGATCAAATATATTTTGTTAAATATTTAAAAAAAAAGTAATATTATCAAAAATAAAATAATTGTTATGCTAGTTTTAATCTGTATAATGAAGGTAACATTTTGTATGTCTGTCAGATCTTCAAACCTTTTAATTGATCAAATATATTTTGTTAAATATTTAAAAAAAAGTAATATTATCAAAAATAAAATAATTGTTATGCTAGTTTTAATCTGTATAATGAAGGTAACATTTTGTATGTCTGTCAGATCTTCAAACCTTTTAATTGATCAAATATATTTTGTTAAATATTTAAAAAAAAGTAATATTATCAAAAATAAAATAATTGTTATGCTAGTTTTAATCTGTATAATGAAGGTAACATTTTGTATGTCTGTCAGATCTTCAAACCTTTTAATTGATCAAATATATTTTGTTAAATATTTAAAAAAAAGTAATATTATCAAAAATAAAATAATTGTTATGCTAGTTTTAATCTGTATAATGTAGGTAAAATTTTGTATGTCTGTCAGATCTTCAAACCTTTTAATGGATCAAATATATTTTTTTAAATATTAAAAAAAAAAGTAATATAATCAAAAATAAAATAATTGTTATGCTAGTTTTAATCTGTATAATGAAGGTAAAATTTTGTATGTCTGTCAGATCTTCAAACCTTTTAATGGATCAAATATATTTTTTTAAATATTAAAAAAAAATTAATATTATCAAAAATAAAATAATTGTTATGCTAGTTTTAATCTATATAATGAAGGTAACATTTTGTATGTCTGTCAGATCTTCAAACCTTTTAATGGATCAAATATATATTTTTAAATATTTAAAACCCTATAGTTGACAAAAATCTGGAGTTCCAATATAAAGAAATAATTTAATATTAAACTAAAACGATTATTTTTAACAAATGATAATGTTTTTAAACCATATACACACATCTCTTTTCCTATATATAAACAATGCAACATGAATTTTTTTAAATATCGAATATTATCAGAACATAATTACGATATTTAACGATATAAACTCATAAATAATGCAACATTATTTTTTAAAATAACGAATATTATCAGTACCGAGAAAGCTAACTATGACAATTTCCACAAAATTTCAATTTCTACAAGATACAACACCACAAGAATAGATCCATTATCTTGATACTTACAAAAAATGTAATGTTTCATTATATGACTTAAAATAAACATTGCCTTTAAACAGCTGGAAAAAACTTGAATAACTTTGTGTATACTCTTTATTTGAGAATGATTTAAATCGTCTAAAATAAATTATATATATATATATATATATATATATATATATATATATATATATATATATATATATATTCTCTGCACAGACGGAGTTTTCCTCTGGTGTTTATTATTTTTGACAAAGGGAAGTTTCTTTTCCCGAAATATTAAATAAATAATTTTTATAATCATCCGGACATCACACAAACAGCTAACACCACACTTGCTGTTATGTAAGATTTTAAGAAAAAATAAATAGTAAGTCACATTTCGTGTTCGATTTATTATTTTTGTTCCTTCCAGCTTACATCTTACCCGGAAATTGCATTGCCCACAGCCTTTTAAAAACATACTACTAATATATATATATATATATATATATATATATATATATATATATATATATATATATATATATTATGTATAGTAGTACAGTAATATACTTATGCCAAGTCAACGTTTGTGTTTCATTCTCAAAGAAAATCATCAGGCTACTTGATTTCCCTCAAGAAAAGAGAAAGAAACATTCATTTGTAGCTTATTTGCCATTAGTATATTTTTATACTAAGCTCTACTAATTTATTGAGCACAGTTAAAGTAAATACTGAAACAAAAAAATACATGTAATATTATGTTATAATATATATATATATATATATATATATATATATATATATATATATATATATATATATATAATATGAGATTAAAAGTACACTTTCAGAGAATTGAACCTATAGTGAAATGATTTAAGCTCAATATATAAGATAGAGCAATTCAAAAGATCAATGAAGGAAGAGAGGTAAAGATGTGCGAATGACGAATCTATTTAATCTTCGATTGTTCAATGCAAGGTGTACTCAATAAAAACATGTTTATTTTTCTTTCCTTAAGCCAGGCTTTTCAAAGATTAAAATCTTATCATCAGAGGAATTACATAGATAGATAAGTTGGCAGGGGAATAGCCAAAATTCAAAATTTGAAAAAGTTTGAAAAAATTTAAGAAACAATATAATATAAAGGAAAGTAAAAGTGTGTGCATACAAAGGTTATCAAAATATAGAGTCTGTCCAGTTGAGAAAATGTCCGTTGACAAAGTGCCCGGTAACGAAGACTTAAAGATGGAAGAAGAGATTTTGTGGAGACTGTTAGAGATGGTCAAAATGTATATATATATATATATATATATATATATATATATATATATATATATATATATGTGTGTGTGTGTAATTTATATATATATATATATATATATATATATATATATATAAAAGAAGCTGTTGCAAATAAATGTTGTGTTAAATAA
This sequence comes from Sepiola atlantica, assembly GCA_963556195.1. Lineage (NCBI taxonomy): Eukaryota > Metazoa > Mollusca > Cephalopoda > Sepiida > Sepiolidae > Sepiola > Sepiola atlantica. The sequence continues at coordinate 56,456,613 of OY744533.1, read as the reverse complement.
ACATCATCTGGAAACAGGTGGAAACAACTTGGATACCATTGTGTGTACTTTATTTGGAATATGATGTGAAAATAATTTAATTCTAAATATATATATATATATATATATATATATATATATATATATATATATATATATATATATATTCTTAGATCTATCTCACTATACTATGGAATATTGAGCTGTTATGGATTTTGAAGGTTGATCTTTGTAGTTAACTACAAAATAGTTTTCTAATTGATTTTAAATTTTAATATATACGCATATGTAGGTATAAATATCTGACACTCTTTAATATGTATGAGTCAGTCATTGAGATCGGGTTTGATTTTTGAATTAGGGAAAAAAGAGTTTACAAAACCAGTTAAAACTTTTAAAAATAATAAGATAAAATCCCAAATTGGTCTCTTTCTGCTTATTATCACTCTCTCAACTCTCTACGCTTCATTGTATAAAATATTGAGTGCTGTTTAATAAAGCTAATTTTACAAAATGAATATGGTCGATCGAATCGACCGACATATCTTGTAAAAACATTTAAGAATATTTTTTTAACTTAATTTACAAGAAACGCTAAAATTATTGTTATTCCCTTTATTCTATTTGCTCAAAAGAATGAAACGTGAAATTTTCATGAGACAATATGTTTTAACCACTTCATCTTTGCTTTTAAAATTGTTAAAACCGGTGTCTTTTTGGAAAAAAAATGTTCCAAGTTTATTTTTGTGTCAAAAGTTTGTTTTTTTAGTGTAATAAAATTTGTCAAAATATTTTTGATACAAGAAAAGCAATGGTCATCAGCGATTAAAACGTTGAATTAAAGTTCGATACCCAACACTTTAAAAAGTAAAAAGTAAATTAGAATTTTATTTTATGCCAATAATTACAATTTAATAGCAACACTCAATTTTGACGAATATCAAGCTAACTGAGCGAAAAAAACAAAACAACACTCCCTAGATTGTAAAGTTCACTTTTCAAAACACACGTTATGAAGGAAACAAATTATTTTTATAATAAAGATGTTCGTTATTACGAATAATTTATTTTAGTTTGTTACAAATTTATTAAATATTTGTGAATATTTCGAAACGAAAAATGTTTATACTTTTTACACTGGAGATAAAATATTGCAAATTTATATAAATTTTATAAATTAGTGTTCCTATTTACTTGCCTCGCACAAGGGGGCAAAGTTAGACACAATATGGGGAAAATCCACCTCCCGTAAAAGGGGCATTCTGAATAGGAACAACAATTAAAATTGCCTCAGTCTAGAAGTACTGACTGAGGACATAATAAATTAAATGTAGCATCGGAACAGAAACTACACTTTGTTCCTAGCCAACAGGCAAAGAAACCTAAAATACTTCAATAGTGTTAAATAGTAGAATTCTTATAGTAAAAAGTAAAAAGATATTTTTAAAAATTCAATTCAATTGTTATACAATATCCAGCAGAGAATAAATGTGCAAGCTATACAGGCCTGTATTAAGGATCGCCTTGATTCAGACCGAAAAAAATGATTGGATTTTATAAAAAATATATATGCAGGAAAATCAATATTAAAAGGCATTCTTTTTGTCTTTTTCAAAAATATCTAAGCATAAACTAACGAGACATTTTTCTTGACATAAAATCATGTTTATGTTTATGCAATCGAAAGCTGAAATTTAAAAACAAATTAGCTCTGAATGTTTTTGTTTTAAAAATAGATGCAATTTTCGTCTTAGATTCCAGAGAGTCTGAAACGTCTTCAACCATTTACTTCATTGTCTTAATAAAACTAACGTACTGTCCATAAATATTTGGAGTTTCTTTTTAAAACAGCATGTAATTATTGACCCTTAAATGCTTTATTTTTTTATATTGGTTTGAACATTTTTTTTATCATGTGAGAAACGTTTCATAGGGGTAATATAAAGTAGTATGAGAAGGAAGGATGAGAGTGATCCGACGTAATGGGAAATGAAAAAGGAAAAACCAAGAGATATTTTTTATATATTCATCAACGTTTCGTCTTTATTGTAAGACTTCCTCAGGATGATAATTTTAAGATGAATGTCATGCGAGTACATCGAAATATTGGGTTGACATGATGGGTAGATGAGAAAAAGTAGTAGCCGTGGCTACTAAGAGCACTGAACAAAGGTCTGGGCTGAGAGAAGTCAGTCAGTGGCAGAGAGTGAAATGAATGTGGATGGCTGTGAATGAAAAAGGGGAGGGGTGGGAGTGTTAGTGAATTTGTTTTAAGGTGGGAGAGAGAGGAGGGGGTTGCTGAGGTTTTTGTGGTGGTGAGGTGTAGCATTGATTTTGAGGGGCTGGGGAAAGAGGAGGGAAGGGGGGAACTTTGTCTTTGAAGAAATGAAGATAATTTGAAAGTAGGCAGGTGGGTGGTAATGATTGTTTGAAAAAAAAAATTCATTGAACACAAATAAATGATGTTGCACATGTGCAACAAAATCCTAGCACAACAAAAGTTACCTTTAATTGATTTTGTTGCGCATTTGTTACATAAGAAAAAAGGGCATACAATTTTACAAGTATAACAAAACACTACAATATATGCATCTAAATAATCATAATACACTAGAGAATCTAGAAATATTTTTACTTACCATTATAATGACCAGATTTAAAAGTTTAGGCTCTTGAATTAAGCAGATGACACACCGATGATACTCGCCCATGATATCAAAGATACTGATTACCTATTTAGTGGGTGTGCTGATGCAACATCGTACTAATACCTACTCACACTTGCCAACAGGCTCGTTACAGATCTGAAACAAGTTGCAGTTTAACACATTTTCGTTGAATATTATATTAAATAGGCATTTTGTTGGAATGTGTCATATTAAAATAAAAAGTTAAGTTTTTAGGTTAGATCGTAATTTGAAAAGATATTGAAATCATCACTTGAGCTACCTTATCTGTATTTTGTGGCAGACATCTTGTTATATATATGCATATATTTATAGTAATTTATGAAAATACATTTATGGCAATTAAGCTACACAGAGGCGTCTACGTTTCATCCCTGTAAGGAATCGTCAGGCTAAGTGAAGATTCCTTATGGGGATGAAATGCGGACGCATCTGTGTAGTTTAATTGCCATAAATATATTTTCATAGCTTACTACCTAGCTCTACTCACATATTGAGTACTGTTTAAGTAAATCCTGAAACTTTTTACATACTATATTATATCTTCTTATAATATTATATCTGTATACATGAAATAATAATAATAATAATAATAATATATATATATATATATATATATATTTATAATTATTTAATGATAAATATTTAATTATTATCTACATATGTATACATTTCATCCTTGCAGAATCATCAGTGTAGAGATAACTATTCAAACCAGTTGCACGATTCGAATTCCGGAACAAACGTCAATTTTAACTCAATTCCGAGCGTCGTAACCAATGCAAAATCATCAGTTTAGAGATAACCGTTCAAACTAGTCACACGAACTAGAAAAAGACAATGAATTCCCATAAGAGAACAGTTTTACACCACTTTTATGTCCCTTTATGTAGATTAAAATCAAGATATAATGATATTTAACCTCATGTCTAGAATACTTATTCCAATTTTGATCAAAATCCATTACATGATTTTGATTCTAGAAAATGTCTAAAATTTAAGGCTGAAGCTGAAGCGGTCTTCAGAAAAAATCGAAATTCAAGGAATCTTGCTTAATTGGTATCTAATGATTATGGATCAAATGTAATGCAAATCTGATATATTTGGATTTTCAAATGGGAGGTTATGCCCACATTATGCCTCCTGAAAACCCTTTAAAATACCCCAAAGAAACTGAAATTTTAGGAAAATTTATTAATTGATGTCTAATACCTATTGTAAAAATTTAACAAAACTCTAAATTAAACTAAATATAGTCCAAATCAAACACATACAAATATATAAACATATACACATACCTAACATTACATTAATACAGATAGAGCCAGCATGTCTCTATTTATTTGACCTCAATAGCTTTGTTAACAAAAGGTACATACTTAAATCTGTTTAGGGAGTCAGTTTTGGCAAATATTGATCTGTGTTCTTAAAAACGAAAATTTAATTTCTAATCTATTTCCTCGAATTTCATATTTAATCGGATCAACAGTTTTTGTTTTGATTACTAATATCATAGAGATATTAAGAAGATCTAACCCTCCCACATTCTTATGTCCTCTTTCTGCTACCAATGACACTGTGAAGAAATATTGAAGAAATCTAATTTGAGTCAATTTTTCAGCTTTCACCGCTAATCCCCTCCCTCTCCTCGCTTTGTGATAAATGATTTATTTCAATTAAATGCTATTACACAATAACGTTTCCATAGTTTTAAAAGTAGGTGTAGTTTTTATTTTTTGAATTCCGGGGATCCTGAAACGTCTCAAACCAATTACTTTTCTTCATTGTTTTTATAAGTATATTTGCTGATAACACCATGCTCTATTCCCGACATGTGGTAAAAGCGGACACATGCATATCCAAGGCAATTGCTGAATCCTTGGTAAATGACCTTCAGTCTGTAGTAGAATACGGACATAAATGGATGGTAACATTTAATGCTACTAAGACAAAGCTCTTTTAATAATTATAAGAAACCTTTTCAACCACCGATTGCCATGGCTAATAGCACCCTACCTGAGAGTTAATTATTCAAACATCTCGGCCTAACATTCACAGCTAACATGAATTGGAACAAATACATAGAAGACATTGCCAAGGTTGCTGCAAGGAAGATGGCCTCCCTCTACCGAGCTAGAAAACTTCTCACACCTGCTAGTAGCCTATATGTCTACGAAGCCACCATTCGCCCATGCACAAAATATTATTGTCACATCTGGATTGCTGCACCAACCACTAGCCTTTCCCTCTGGGACAGTGTCCAAAAAAGAGCCTCCAATCTAATAGGTCCCACACTATCTAACAAGCTCCCGCATTTGTTCCATCTCAAGCAGTTGGAATGTTGTTGTGTAAGTGAGATGCAGCAGCAATTCATTTCCTCTTCTCTTTCTCATTGTCCTCATAATCTTCTTCTAAATAACAGTGAATAGGAATGCTGTCATGAAACTGACCGCCTTTTCCCGTGGTCCAAAAAGAAACAAAAAATCTGATTAGCTTATTTGCTATGTATCACTAGCAAATTTCTCTCTGTGATGTAATATTCTCCTATAGAATCCTAATTGTTAACTTCTAATGGAATTTTTAAACTGACTTGGAAATTTCTAATTTTAATCTGACTTGGAAATTTCCAATTTTAACCTCACTGGGAAATTTACAAGTTTAACATGACTTGGAAATTTCTAATTTTAACCTGACTTGGAAATTTCCAATTTTAACCTAACTGGGAAATTTACAAGTTTAACATGACTTGGAAAATGCTGGAAAATTCATTAAAATGGGATAACATGGTTAAACAATAACAAATGAAGATAGATATGTCAGAATCAAAGTTTGATAGGTCAGTTTAAATGCTATTCAGGTCGAACTTTAAAAATCTCTCGCGATGACTTTATATGATAGATTTAGTAAATGCTGGAAAATTCATTAAAATTGGATAATTCTTTGACTTTTGGTCATTAAAAATGATTAACACTGTGGCACTGTGGGGACCGATTCTTCGAACCCAGCAATTATCCGGATGGTGACTTCTCATGCAACCAGTTGGTAGCTCGTCATGTAGATAACACGCAGCAGCAATTCATTTCCTCTTCTCTTTTTCGTTGCCCTCCTCCTCCTCCTCCTCCTCCTCCTCCTCCTCCTCCTCATCATCATCATCATCATCATCATCATCATTATTTCCTCCTCCTTCTTCTTCTTAATTAATGATGGTTGTCAAAGTTATTAAAAAATATGCTAGCACAAAATAACAAAGCTTTCAGGGTTTTTTATTTGTTCTTCTCAATTATACAGTATGCATCATCCCTGTTGTATCCTCGATAAGGGGGTCCAATAGACAAGGTTGACACCGAGTGGAAAGAACAACCAATATGTTAGTATAAGGAAGAAAGGAAGGTTTATAGCAACTAGAGAGTACAATAATGGAGAGACAGTCATTAGTAAACTATTATTAATGTCAACACCTTGTCAATGCCTTGCTCACTCTAGATAAACTAAGTCCAGGGGGTAGAAGAATATTCTATTGCAACACGTGATATAAATGGTTTGGGATTTTTTAATAGAAAAATATTATTCTGAGATGAAGTCAATTTGAAACTATACATGTTGTATTGTTTTGTTTGCTTTCGGCAATAAGCTTCAATCTATGCCTGACTTGTCCATCAAGTTTCAGTCATGAATGTCCAACAGTCTTTGTTTTATTACCGTTCAATGATACGCGGGACACTTTGGTGATCGTCTCATCAGTCGGAGGTGTGATCTTGAATGCGTTTCATACTCACCGGATCATACTCCCCAGATTTTATCTAGGGTTATCTCAAAGAAAATGTCTATGAAATCAATCCCCAGACTATTCCTGAACTTAAGAGGACCATCACAGTCATAATCAGGACAGTGCCAAGAGAGGGGGTTCGAAAGTCATTAAAAATTGTGTATGTCGTATCCAGGTGTGCTTATCATAGAATGGTGATAAAAGAAAAACTGAAGTTTATTTGTAGCGGATATGGTTGGATTGCAGAAAGGATTGTGAACCTTATTAACGATTTCATGGATGGCATTTATTTTTTTTAGGGGTCACCCTGTATCTATTTTCAAACTTTATGTGGTATCCTTGATAAAGGGGTACAATAGACAAGGTCGTTACAGAGTGGAAAGAACAACCAACACATTAGTATAAGGGAGAAAGAAAAGGTTTAGTGCAACTAGATTACACTAATGTAGTGACAGATGTTACTAATGTCAGAAGCAAGCCCTTTGTCAATCCTGGACTCACTAGATATATAATAATTCCATATAGGAGAAAGAGGACATAGGATATTCTATTGCAATAATCCCCTTTACATCTTCCATAGGGGAATGGAAGTGCTGCCATGAAACTGACCGCTTTCTCCCACAGTCTAAAAAGAAAGAGAAAGATCTAATCAGCTTATTCGATACATATCACTAGCGATTTCCGCTCTGTGACGTAATATCCTCCTACATAGTCCTATTTGTAAACTTTAAACTTCTAATGGAATTTTCCACTTTTTCACTTAATTCTAACACTAGGACTGTGCTTACAAGTCTCTGACATTGGTTGGGAGAAATGTAATCTATTTCAGTTGTATACTGTTTGAAGGATGTCTTGCATGCACATCCTACTTCAAAATCACATCACATCACATCACATCATCTTCGTTATTGGATTCACTGGAATATTTTGGGTTCGTCCACATCTTTTGCTTGGAGATTTTGTAGCATTACAGTGAACCAATTATTTGATCCCAGTTGGTTATAGTGATAGCAGCTCATCACATGAACAGTTGGAGTCTTGTTACATAGATGACACATAGCAGCCGTTCGTGCTCTCTCCTCTTCTTTTCTATTATTGTATCTTTCTTTTAATAACAGTAAGTATCAAAAGTTATTAATAATGTCAACGTACGATCATTTGGGGTTAACAATGCTTTTGGGCCTTTTCTTTTCCCGTATACACACATAATATCCTCAACCTATCTCCTCTGGGGAAGGAGCAAGAGTCTCAAACTCGACTGCTCTCTGTCTCTCTGTCTCTGTCTCTGTCTCTGTCTCTCTCTGTCTCTCTCTCTCTCTCTCTTATCCACATTTCAGAAAGAAGAATAAGATTTTATCAGCTTATCTGCTACGTGCTCTGGTGATTTCCTGTCTGTGGTGCAATATCTTGACACATATCCCTAATTCTAATCATTTAAACTCTAATAGAATTTTCCACTTTTTTGCTTACTCTAACATTTTGTGGAAAATACCGTTTTTAACATTATCTTTAAACACCCACATCTAACTTGACTACAAGTTTCTTCAAACATTCTCTGCTACCATTTGTGGTATAGTTAAGGAGAATGCTACTAGGAAGGCACATTCATTTTGCTCCCTTGTATCACTCTTATAAAAATAAACCATATTGCTCAGGGACTCAATAATACGTCATGTCTGTCTTGTATATATCTTTGCCTGCTATGGGCACTGATTGCCTTAGAATCTGCTAAGTCTTTTCCTCTTAATACCCTTGGGAAAAGTATGAATCAAACCATCCTTCCCCAAGCCTTGATAGGGCAACTAGTCTAGGAGAAGGAAAACTCTGAAATGACACCAACCCTCCAGTTTTTTTTTTACTTATGTGGTCACCACTTATCAAGGCCCGGGGGTCACTCGAGGATGATGGTTACATAGATTGTCAGTTGCACAATGAACACCACCACGATAGCATTGAATCGATGGGTGGAATGAGCAGATAATTATTCAAGAGGACGGCTCAACAATTATTTGTTTACATTAGACTTTAATACGATCATGTTGTAGTCGGTAGGGAAGCAGCCTCGTGGTATTTGTTCCACAGATGGGATGTTGTAGGAAAGAAAATTTGTTCATGGAAGTTCCGTTTGGTTTTTGGTACGGAAAGAGAGATAACCTGTGGTTGTAGCTTTGCTGTGGTTGTAGTTAGGCGAGTTCTTGCTGTGAATGTTTTACAGGGGGTGGGACCAGGGATTGAAACTCATTCGAACACCTACCATGAACATAACGATACAGTAGAGAGAGGTTATCAACATTTCTGTGTGAAAGTGGCTGTAGGGTAAAGAGAGATCATCCCCCACTATGTTGCAAAGTCAATTTTGTAGTCTGTCAAGGCAAGAAAGCGTGCTCCGAGAGCCCCCCCCCCACAGATATGACAGCAGTACTCCATCTTAGGAGGTATCTGGCTCTTATACAGGCAGAAGATTGCGTATTTTCTAGAGCAGTAGAATGATGCAACTATTTTTCCAGCAACTTATCCCAACATTCTTTCTGATTGTCTTGGTGATGTGGGTCGAGGCTAAAAGTGTAGTAAGTACATTGGAGCACCTTCCGTGGAAGTAATTAAAAACAAGCACAGAGATACAAATCTACAGCGATGTGATAGGGGCTGGAGCTTGGCAGAGGGTGCAAGAACTATTAGATTAGAAATTTTTTTTACATTCTGTCCAAGAGGGAGGGGCTAGTGGTTGGTGCACCAGCACAGATGTAGCAACAGTATTCCATGCATGGGCGAATAGTGGCTTTGTAGAGATATAGGATACTGGCAGGCATGAGAAGTTTTCTATCCCGGTAGAGGGAGCCTACTTTCTTTGCAATAGACTTGGCAACATCTTTTGTATATATTCCATTTCATGTTGCCAAAAATTGTCAGACCGAAGAGTTTATATGTATATACTACTTAGGTACAAGCACGCATGTGAATATATATATGTATATCTAGATGTCTGTGTATTTACTTATATATATCTATGCATGCATTGTTGAGTATATATTTATATACCATAAATACCACGAACGTTTTATCAGTTATGATAATCGGTGGTTGGAAAGGTTTCTTATAGTTGTTAAAGAAAAGGAACTTTGTCTTGGTAGCATCAAATGTTTATAAAGAGCTTTTTTTTTGGCGATTCCGTATTCTGGGTGGAAGTTGCATCCGTTTGTGTGATATTCGAGTGGATGAGTTAGCTAGTTGATATATCAGCTAGTACATAAATTAAGTTAGGAAACAGTAAAAGTTCTAGACAGGAATTCAACAAAGGTTAACAATAGCTGGAAAGGCAGTATCGTGAGAACGGAAGTCTCTGATATGAGTGTTATGTTTTCACTTACAGGTGCGTGTATAAACCATTATACACCTGTTGAGAACCCAGGTTTATTACAAAGAGAACAACAGTCGCAAAAATCATCAGAGAGACAGGATACTTTCGTACGTCTGAGAGAAAGAGAAATACAGGCAGATAGCTATATGGATAGCTCGTCTCGCTAAACCTAGTTGCATTATAGATACACGCCCCCTTTGGAGATGGCAACCTGGGCACGTCGTTCCTGCTTGAAGTCTTGCCAGCCAAGAGACAGAAAATCTCCATCCGGAAGTCACGTCGTTGCATCGACTGCCATCTGGGGTCACCTCTGACCTTTAAGTGTCATTCAAACTTTTCCATTCTAACATGGCCCACGTTATGTAATGCGAGTAGACGGAAATTACGTCATATATAGAAAGCCGAAAGAATCCTGTGTCTAGAATCTTCCTTAGTTTTAATTGAAGCAGTCAAGAGACGCTTAAAATGGGCTAACAAGTTTGTAACTTTAAAAAGCTGTATGCTTAATAATCTATCTCTCTTTCTACATATATATATATATATATATATACATATATATATAAATATATATATACATATATATATATATATACATATACATATATATATATAAATATATATATACATATATATATAAATATATATATACATATATATATACATATATATATATACATATATATATAAATATATATATATACATATATATATATACATATATATATATATATACATATATATATATATACATATGTAGAGCCTCCCCCCCACTTCTCTTTCCCCACCCCTCCACTTTTTCACTCACAGCCATCCACATTAATTTCATTCACCCCCACCCCTCCACTTTTTCACTCACAGCCATCCACATTTTCATTCCATGCCACCGCCTTCTTTCAACCCGGACCTCGGTCCTGTGCTCCCAGCAGTGGCTACTACTTCTTCTCATTAACCCATCATGTCTACCCAATATCTTCATGTACTTGTATGACATTTTTCTTAAAATTATCATCCTGAGGAAGTCTTACAAATAAAGACGAAACGTTGATGAATACATAAAAAAAACATCTTTTTGGGTTTCCTTTTTCATTTTCCATTACGTCGGATTACCTTCATCCTTCCTTTCTCATATATATATATATATATATATATATATATATATATATATATATATATGTCCTTGCATATTAACATTACCACAATGCGGCAGTCACAACTGGATGTAAACATCAACATGATTATCTGGTGTGACTCAATAAACCTATCATCTTCTCGACCTGACGTTGCTGACTTACTGCCGTCCTTTTATAAGCAATCCGTTTGTACAAAAATATACTAACACATTCATCGATGACGGTCCCCAGTCAAGGAGGAGAGAGTCATCAGTCATGGTCTTGTTTTGTTAAATGCAGGGGTTGATTGCACGATGGTTGTAAAATAATTAAAGACTAGATGATTATTCCACACATCACTAACCCTGAAGCACATTCTTCCAGAACTAGATTTACCTTTGTAGGGAAGACCAGAGTTATCTCCTTTTAGAGTTACCTTCCTTTCGGAGAAATTATTATAGGTTAGATAAGTCAGTAATAAAGAGAATCCCCAAGTTTCGTCATAAAACCTGGTAGCAATTTTCATAGACACATGGTCAAGAATTAAGACCATAATTAATCCTCATTTGCTACCAGACCGAATTGACTGCCTTGGGTCACACGCTCTATCAAACAAAGGCCATATGCTTTTGTGTTTAACACATGCTTTCTACCATGTTAGCAATAACTTGTGCATTTTATCTGTATGGGACCAATGTGTTTAATTATATGTGTAAGCTACATATGCATGTCTCATTTGTAATCTTTATATGTTAAGACAAGCTATTAATAAATGGTATATCTTTGTTAACCCTGCTCTTTTATTGTCCTTTATTAGTGACGCTTGTATCATGGTCTCCGTTCAGTCGAGAGGCAATGGATAACCTCTGTAAGGGTGGCTGCACATGTAATTTTGAAGCAAGGGTTGGCCAATCCCAACCCCACCTCTTCTGAATCGGCACTGCTTGATTCCAGTAGCAATGAGAAGTCCAGGACGACTGGAAACAATGTCGAGATAAGTGGAGGGTACATACAGCACCTAGTATTCCCAAATGGTCACCCATCTAGTACTGACCAGGCACAACGTCGCTTAACTTCGGTGATCTAATGAAAACTGGTGTGTGAATGTGATTATGACGCTTGCATATTTTTCTAGTAATGCACAGAATCTTTAGCGGTACTCCACACGTTTAGAAGATTTATTTGAACAAGTGGGACTGTGGAAATTCCACAGTTCTATTCTTCATCTATTGTCTATTGCTGCTGTGCAATCTATGAATGCCCGATATTATTGTACCACCTGAAACATATATCTTGTTATGGGGGGGGGTCTATCTCCAAATGTCTTGTAGGAATTTCTGACATTTTTTCATTCTATGGACGTCCGGCGTGTATGCAGGCCCCACAAGATTATTGTACTATCTTTGGACAGAACAGGTACGACACTTTGATCCTAGTCCAAAGGCCAAGATATTATATTTCACTTTGAATCTCATGTTTGTGACAATAGCGACATTAAATAAAATTTAAAAAAATACTTTTAATGCATAATAACTTTGGCGATCAGATAATCTCATCTTTAAAAGAGGTGAAGGGTGATAACGTACGTACGAACTTGAAATGGCCTTACCATATTATTATATAGATTCTGTACTGATATGCTGGCAATTTGGATAGACTAAAAATATCAAATATTGCTATTCTCCACTTTAATTTTTCTTATTTGTTTAATGATTTTTCTTTATATGCATTCTAAGCTTAATATCATAGTCTAATTCCCATGTCTAGCTATTAGAATCTTATATAATCTTAAAACCACCTTTATCTCACTTGAAATATCATTTCCAATCATTTTGTTTACCTTGATGTTTGTTTGTTTTTACTGTTTTGACAGCAAGGCTTTCTGTTATTTTCATGTCTAAGGCCTTTTTACCAAGGCACATAACTCTAGCCTAGAAAGTTATTTATCTCCAAAGAGAGATAAGTCTGGTTCTTACAAAGCTTTTTTTTATTTGCATTTCTTTAATGTTAACCAAACTTCTGTCTAATAGTAAAGTATATGTACTTTGACATTGTCTGAAGCTAAAATTACAAGTAAGTTCTATGATGACATTTTAGGATTTGTGGAGACTTTTTTTAAAACAGCCTGCGTTCTGCTTTGAAGACAAAGAATAAGAAGATGAGGATGATGATGATCATCAATTTATGATTCCATTAATAAAAAAAGTTTATACAAAATTAGCGTTGCGGAAAGGGGTCAACGGGCGCTATCTTTAAAGATTGCCGCCGATTCTAGCCTCCCTTCTCTCAACTCAATTTCTGTAAATTCATATTCAAAAATACCAAATGTAGCAATAGCTGAGCAGATTAAGGAAAAATCGTTCATTTTGGTAAGCAAGCATGAAACTTGGCACAATTGCTCACAATGGTCTACTCTTCCGAAAAAACTTTTGGGCCACTCAAAAATCCAAGATGGCCGCCATTTTCAAGATGGCCGCCATTCTGAAATCCAATATTGCTAGTTTACAAAGTATCTAACCGATTTTCACAATTTTTGAGTCAAATTATATGTTTTAGGGGATGTGAAAGCAGTAAATGACACAAAAATAACCGATAAATGAGTCCTACAATCCACAAAGGTACATATATGAGATGAATTTAAGCAAATATTGTCAATTTTTGCCTTTTATTGCCATTAAACCGAATCATTGACTTGATATTCAATTCCCCAAGTGAGCTGAATGTATTAGTTATAAAAATTAATCCTTTCAGCTCATTCTTATAATATGTCATATGTAAGAGAGTGATTGTCATGACACAACCAGGGCATAATGGTGACATCAGTATCATAGGGTCCAGTATCAACTGATTACGGACACACTGTTCATGTTTCAGTGTCCCAAATGCTGTCTAATAAGCCCCATGGACAAAATAATGTTCAGTCTGTTAGATAGCCGCACCTGAATTGACAGGATATGCCAGCGCGGGAGAGCCAAGCCAAAGGTAACGGGGCTATAGTTACCTGGATGGTGTACAGATCGCACGGGACTTAAATGATACTGGATGAACGATCGGGCTAGGTGTAGGGAACCTACCTTTCTGAACCTAGTTGTATCCCATATCTGAATGTGTCAAAATATATTCGGTAACTGTGGTTATAGGTGGTAAAAGGATAAACCCTCAGCCTGAAGCCTATAACATTTACAGAATGTCTATTGAGAAGACGTCAAATGTGAAAACTGATTGGAGCAAATGCTGCCTATGTCAGACAGATAAAACCGGAGAGGATCTCAGTAGTCCCATTCCAGGTCGCAGTAAATCAGATGGATATTCAATGCTGGCTACAAATATTCCTCTTTTTCAAGAACTCTGTCAGATGCCCATGATTATTAATCCTGCTAGGCTCGATGAAGGTGATGGTATTGAAGATACATTGCGGCAAAACAATGCTCAGTACCATCAGAGTTGCCGTGCTTTGTTCAAAAATACCAAACTTGATCGGGCCAGGAAAAGGGCATCTGACGCTCAGGAACATACTGACAAGAGTTGTTCAAAGACTCGAAGAGTGAGTTTAAAGCCAGAACAATGTTTCATCTGCGACAAAGAATTTCTAGATGATGGACAAAGACGTGAAGTCATGACAATGGGGCTCAGCAGTAGGCTCAATGAATGTGCCACAACTCTAGGTGAATGTAAAATTCTTGCCCGATTGAGTGCTGGTGATGCCATTGCACAAGAGTTGAAGTATCATAAAGATTGTTTAACAACTCTTTACAACAGGGAAAGATGTCACCTTGCTGCTCTACAAAAACAGGAAAATGAAGATTCTCAGAAAAAAGGAATCCATCCATTGGTATATTCAGAGCTTCTTGCTTATATAGTTGAAACTAATACGAACAGTGATGCACCAGTTGTGTTTAAACTTGCAGATCTCATCACACTGTATAAGCAACGACTTGAACAGTTGGAACTGCATGAACTTGCCTCATATGTTCACTCAACAAGACTGAAAGAGAAGCTTTTGTCAGATATACCAGCACTTGAAGCTCACAAGAGTGGGAGAGATGTTATCTTGTCCTTTACAGAGGATACAGGGTCAATCTTGTCAAAAGCTTCAGAATTTTCTGATGCTGTTATACTCAATAAAGCTGCTAGTATTTTGCGAAGACACATGCTTGCTCATGAATGGAAATTTAATGGTAGATTCCGTGCAGACTCAGTGGGAAATTCTATTCCTCAATCACTACACAATTTGTTTGTATGGTGGAGCACGGCGTCGATATCAAGTCGCAACTGGAATTAGGTTCATCAAAGACAGACTTGGCTGTAGCTCAGCTCCTGCAGTACAACTGCTACAGTCACAAAAGCAATTCATCCACATTCAGACATTCACACAATCGTGAGACTCCCTTTCCCATCTTTATGGGCCTATCTTTGTATGGGAAAACACGAAAACGAGGACTTGTGGAACTGTTACATGACCATGGACTAAGCATTTCATATGACAGGGTGCTTGAAATATCTGCTCAATTGGGTGATGCCGTTGTTGACAGGTACACTGAAGAGGGTGTTGTGTGCCCTACAGAACTCAGGAAAGGTCTTTTCACCACATCAGATATGGACAATATAGATCACAATCCGTCTGCAACAACAGCTACAACATCCTTTCATGGTACCAGTATCTCACTATTTCAACATCCAACGTCTGACAGTGAGTTGAACTGCGTGAGCCACTTATGATCAAAAATCATAGTATAAAACGGGTGCCTGAACTTCCAGAATCTTTCACAAACATTCATCCTGCATATCTAAAGAACAAGACTCCGTCGCCTCCAGAGTTCGAATATCCAACAAGTGTCGATATTGACTTTCCAAGGCTTTTGTTAGCAAATGAATTTCAGTGGCTAGAAAAGGTTCATCTGACACAAAGCATTGATGATGACGTTAACATAACCTGGTCGGCACACCATGCTTCTGAGAAGAGAGGTTTAGATTTCAAAGTGAGCATTACATCAATTCTACCTCTCCTCCGAGAACAAGCCCACTCAGTTGCCACAATACGACATGTTATGGAGAGGATTAGAGAGACAATAGCGTTCCTCAACCCAGGGCAAATTCCAGTCATAACTGCTGATCAGCCACTTTATGCATTGACCAAGCAAATACAATGGCACTGGCCTCAGCAATATGGTGAAAATAAGTTCGTCATCATGTTTGGCGGCTTGCATGTTGAAATGGCTGCACTGAAGTCAATTGGGTCGCTTCTAAAAGCAAGTGGTTGGATAGAAGCTATTGTAGAAGCAGATATAGCTTCGTCTGGTATTGCAGAATCTTTCATCACTTCTTTAAGTGTTACTAGGACACGATACGCTCACCAGATTACTGCATGTAGTCTCTACACACTGATGAAAAAAGCATACGAGTATTACATTGCAGATACTTCTTTCGAGCAAGATGCGTCAGTTATCTTAAGCTTTGATGAGTGGTGTGAGAAGCGAAAAGCAGAGAGCCCGCAATTCAGTTACTGGTATCTAGTACTTTCAATGGAACTGACCATACTATCTCTGATACGTTCTTTCAGGGAAGCTGACTTCAGACTTTATGTCGAAACACTGATGGAGCTGATACCATACTTCTTTGCCAACAATAACTACAACTATGCAAGATGGCTATCAGTTCATCTGAAGGACATGCTGTGCTTAGAGCAGACCCATCCTGATACGCATTTGCAATTCAAAAATGGCAAATTTGTTGTCTTCAAGTCATTGCGACCATTTTCTTCTATGGCCATTGATCAAGCACATGAACAGGAAAATGCAATCATCAAAAGAGAGGGTGGGGTCGTAGGTGTGACAGAGGATCCTTCAGCACTACGAAGATGGATGGTAGCAGGGCCAGAAGTGAGTCGTCTTACTGAAGAATATGAAGCACTGTCATCAAACAAGGATGTTACTGAAAACATGAAACACAGAGAACAAACAAGTCAATCCCAGAAAGCTTTCTATGGCAAAGTAACAAAGCTCACGGCTGTCATCAATGAAATGGGCAATCCATTTCAAGAAGAATCATCCGATCTACTCACTCTGGATACAAAGATTATAGCATCGGAAACCGCAGCTGAAGCTGTTCGCATGCACTATGGGAATGGCAGGACTCGCTTTAAAGAGTTCATGAAGACCTTAGAGGGAGAAAACCGGGCTGCTTTCTATTCCAAAATCAAAAGGAACAACATAGACTTCTTTGACCAGACACAAGAAGCAGCAGTGACTGATGCCAAACATAAAAGTTTGAAAGATGACTGTCGCCTATTCTCTAAACTATTCATATCTTGCCAATCCAGGGAGTGTGACCTGATGGAATTCTTTAAACATGAGAACCAGTCCTTTCCTGCATCGTTGAGTGTAAATGGAAACCTCTACAGTGGTACAAAGTCTCAACTTGCATTGCTTCTTCAGTCCAAAGTTACATGTCCAGATTCAGTTCCACATGTGTCAGTCATCATCTTCGATGGTTCAGCATTGGTAAACACAATACCACCCTGCAAATCAAAAACCTTCGAAGAGTATGCACAACTTGATTTTTTTCCAAAGGTACTGAAATTCAGTTCAGCATACGAGAGGACTGACATTGTTTTTGATGTTTACTTACCAACAAGTTTGAAAGCTGAAACACGGACAAAACGTGGACAAGGTGCAAAGCGTCGGGTAACCCACAACGGCAAGCTCCCTCCCAACTGGCGAAATTTCTTGAGGGATGATGACAATAAAACAGCTCTCTTCAAGTTTCTGGCTGATAGAATCACTTCACTAGCACAGGATCATGAAAATCTCGTGGTAATCACCAGAGTTGCAGATGTTGTTAGCAATCAGAATATCAGTTTTGAAGGACTAGCACCTTGCAACCATGAGGAATCAGACACAAGGATGTTTGTACACGCAAAACATGCAGTTAATCATGGTTACAAAACAGTACTGCTGAAAGCTAATGACACAGATGTCCTTGTCATTGCCATCACTGTATTTCCAGTCTTGAAAGAGTTGGGCCTGGAGGCAATGTTCATTGAATTTGGTCAAGGAAATGACACAAGGTTTATTCCAGTACATGAAGTCATCAGCGTACTTGGCCCTGAAAAAGTTAAAGGCTTGTCCTTTTTCCATGCCTTTACTGGTTGTGACAATGTGTCAGCCTTTCGATATAAAGCTAAAAAGACAGCATTTCAGACATGGAATGTTTTACCTGACGTGACGGACGTATTTGTCAAGCTGAGCAGTCATCCACCAGTCATAACAAGTGAGGACCAAGCAGTTATTGACCAGTTTGTCATCACAATGTATGACAGATCTACCTCCCTCACAGAAATAGATGCTGTAAGATTGGACATGTTTGCTCGTAAACAGAGACCCTATGACTCCATACCTCCAACTAAAGCAGCTTTAACTGAACACACAAAGCGTGCAACATATCAAGCAGGGTGCATTTGGAGTCAAGCAACATGCTGTCACATGGAAATTGATAGTCCTGGCGAGTGGGGGTGGAAGAAGCACGGCAATACATGGAAGATATTTTGGACAACACTTCCGCCAGTTGCAGAAAGCTGCAAGGAACTAACAAAATGCGGATGCAAGACACAATGCTTTGGAAGATGCAAATGTTATAAATTCGGCCTTCCATGTACAAATTTATGCAGCTGCAATTGCGAGTGTTGAACGTGTGAATCCTGATGAAAACACAAGAACAAGAAGAGAAAAATGCGGGATAAACTGACATAAGTGTGTAAAATATAGCCTTTATTACACTCAAATGGTGTTAAATCTTTATTTTGTCGTCAGAAATGGCTTTGTTGACATCAGAAACATATAAATTGATATATAATATGTGGAAATCGGTCAAAAATGAAGTATTTAGTTCACAAAATGATAAATTTTACCATCCGTGGCGGCCATCTTGAAAAATGGCGGCCATCTTGGATTTTTTGAGTGGCCCAAAAGTTTTTTCGGAAGAGTAGACCATTGTGAGCAATCGTGCCAAGTTTCATGCTTGCTTACCAAAATGCACGATTCTTCATCATTTTTGACTTAAGCTGCTCAGCTACAATGTGAAATTGGATAAAACCAACAGTTTTCATGAAGTTAAAAATAATTATAACTTCTTATGCTTTATTTTTGTTTCTTTTGATGTATTACTGCAGGAGCTTAATATTCTGCCATATTATAATTTCAGGTTGGCCAAAGTGAAGTAACGATAATTATGGATGCTGACAAGTGTGCTATTTGCAACAATGAACTGTCCAGTAATGAAGAAACATTCATCGTCAGCCAGAAGGGCATGGATTCCATTAACAGAGCTTCTGAACAACATGGAGAGAAGATCATAATTCAGATAGGTCAACGTCTTCACAAGAAATGCAGACAGCGTTGGATCAACCCCAAATACATAGAAATTGACCGTAAGAACAGGTCCACCCATGATGAAATGCTATCCCGTGCAAACCACTCTTTGTGTGTGTTTAACTTTAAAGAACATTGTCTTTTTTATGGTTCTGGGGCAAAATCTGATAAAAAGAAAAGAGGTGTTGATGTTTCCCATGTAGAAACTATTGAGTTTAAGAAGTGTTAAAAGTTTGTGAGAAAGTCCGAAAAAATGATGGCTGGGCATCCACTGTTAAAGGTAGAATAGGTTATGTAGCTGACCTTGTTTCAGAAGAAGCATGTTATCACAGAACATGTTTTGCAAACTTTGATTCCAATAAAAAAATGCCTAAGGCATTCTCTTCTGCTGATTCTTCTAAAGAAACAAAACCTTGGTAGATCAGAGGATTCAGAGAGAAAGCAGGATTTCTGAAAGTTGCTAAATATTTGCAGCAAAATGACGAGGAGCAACTCACCATTGTCGATCTTGTTAAAAAAATAGAGGAAATTCTCGAGGACACTGGCTTTGAACCATACAGTCTCTCATACATGAAATCTCGATTGTTAGAACATTTCAAAGACAAAATCACTGTGACTGAAATTAATGGGAAACATAATGTTGTTACATTCTTAAGTACAGCAAAATGTATTCTCCATGAATTCTATTCACAGAGCCGCTCAACAGACAATTCAGAATCAGAGGCCATTAGAATCATAGAGACGGCAGTCAAGTTTATCAAGAATGACATTAAAGGTATCCAGACAAGTTCAGAATATTACCTGTCTAAGAATGGTCTTGAACAGGATGCGATTCTGTAATATGTTCCTAAAACATTATTGATCTTCCTCAGGAAGATATTTGCAGGCAAAGACAATGATTTGAAACTTTCATCAGTTGGTCAAGCGATAATGTAGGCTGCTAAACCCAGAGTTCTCCTTGCACCTTTTCAGTTTGGTTTAACAGTGGAAATGTATGACACATTTGGATTGAGGTAGTTAATTTACACTTTGAATAAGCATGGCTTCTCTTCATTTACTCAGAAGTCCAGAAATTCGAAAGAAGTGCTGCTCTTGTTCATGGCGCTGAAACTCTCCCCTGTTGAAACTGAATTTGTGCAGTTTGTAGCTGATAATGTGGATCGTAATGTAAGGAGTATTGATGGATTCAACACATTCCACGGTATGGGCATCATAGCATCTTTTACGCCCGGGAAAGTTAAAGCAAAACCAGTTCCAAGGATTCAGGTCCTTTCAGAAGATATAATAAGGGTTGGAAGGATAAACATCAAGTACCTAGATTCACAGCACACCAACAAACGACCAGTGACATTTAAAGAGCTCAAGTCCAAGAAAGTTGTCAATTCCACTGCTAATGTTGACATCCTTTGGGAGGTTTCACTAAGTTCACATCTGTCCAGACCCACATAGTCAGGCCTTATGCAGTCAGTTCACAAAGGAACATATCCTAATAAATCACCCATAGTTTTTTGACCAATGATCGACATGGACCCTGGTAACCCAACCTGCATGTACTCAATGTTATGTTACATTAGTGATTTAGACAGGAAAAACAACATTACACCAATTCTAACATTCGATCAACCACTTTGGTACAAAGCAATGATGATAGTCGAGTCACAGCCTAGTTCCAGTCCCCTGAAATCATTTGTCTTGCGACTTGGCGGGCTCCATACACAGATGAGCTTTCTGGGGTCAATTGGTCATTTGATGACAGGTTCTGGATTGCAAGAACTTTTTGAACTTGTGTATGCTGAAAACACAGTCAAGCACATGCTAAGTGGCAAAGCAATTGCAAGAGCCATTCGTGATCACTTCTTAGTTGATGCTGCTCTGAATGCTATTTTGTTAGTGAAAGCCTATGATTTGCCAGTTTCACATGTCACTGAGTATGATCAACCCAACACTGATGCAGAAGAGTCATTTTCTCAAAATGAAGACCTAAAGGAAGCTCAGGGCCTATTGAAGGTCTCCTTGATGTGACTGAGACATTGAATAATGTTCTGTCATCAGAGTCTATGACCAGGATTGCCCAGAGAATCAACGATGTGAAGGATGCGATGGTTGACCAGCAAACAGCAAAATTGTGGATTCAATACCTTGATATGGTGAAGATCCTGCAATTGTTTATCAAGGCAGAGCGCATCTGGAACTGGGAATTGCACCTTGATGCTGTAAGGAAAATGCTGCCAATATTCGCTGCAGCAGGACACATCCTATATGCAAAGTCGGCCTACTTGTACTTTCAGCAAATGGAGGGGCTGCCAAAAAGCCATCCTGAAGTGTACCAGAAATTTTCTGAAGGATTCCATTCCATGTGATTAGATGGAGTGATCGCTACTGGGCTGGCTTGTCGACGGATATGGTTATTGAGCAGGTGCTAATGAGAAGCATGAAGACGTCTGGAGGTTTTACTCATGACAGAAGAATGGACGAAATTCAACCATTGGTTTGGACGCTATCACTGCCAGCATGCGCTGAAATTAAGTTTACAATGCAAGAACTAGCAGGCATTCGTTATGGCACTAGTGACCAGCACCAGGAGGATACTTCAGCAAAAAAAGAGCAAGATGTGAGGGATACATGGAAGCTCCTTGCGTTTCACCAAACATATGACACTTTCACAGAAGATCCGTCTATTCACAGCATTTCAAGTGGAGTAACTGGAGACAAAAAGGTGAATGTAGACAGAGCAAACTCCACAGGAGAGGCAATTATAGCTTCAACGGTTGGAGAAAATGTCCATGAGTACACTTTTAAAAGAAAGGATCAGGCAATTACACTTGGGTCAAAAGTTTCGCTCAGCAAAGACGAAGCAGTTGAGACTGATCCACAACTCCTATTCCAGAGATTGTGTGTGCTATCTCCCAATGAATCCTCAACTCAGCAGCAGCAAGAACATTTCCAGTATGAGCTTTGTGGTTACCCACCTGCACTTTTTTATTCTTTCGGACTACTGCGAGAGGCAAAAAAACGGCTTTGGCAGATGTAATATGAGAACTGACTTCCCCTGTAAAATCAGGTCCACAGTCTTCAGATCTACAGTATCTCTTAGATGGTAGAGCACTACATCAACGCCTCCCATGGCAAAAAGGTCACACATTTGATGAGATCTGTGCCCAATACAGCAGATATGTCACAACTAGATATGGAAAAGCATGCATTGTCTTTGATGGGTATGAAAGTTGTCCATCCACTAAAGACGCGACTCACCGACGCCGAGCAGGGGCTCTGTTGGTGTTAATGTGTCACTGACTCCTTTAATGGTGTTCAAATTAAAAAAAGGGTGTTTTCCTAGCTAATCAAGAAAACAAACAATTGTTCATCAACTTGATGGGAAAGAGTTTGGAGGAAACAGGTTGTAAAATAGTCCATGCATCTAGAGATGCTGACGTATTGATTGTGAAGACTACTCTAGAACTGGCACAGACAGGAGAAACCATTTTGATAGCAGATGACACTGACCTATTGGTTCTTCTATGTTATCATGCCACGAGAGATGATGGTTACAACATCTTCCTCACGCCACAACTGGGGCTAACACTTGTTATCTATATAAGCTTCATAGATATTCCATTAAAGTTCTCCTTAAACTGTCAAATGTTGAGTTAGTAAAGAAGTGAAGAACATTAATTTTACTCTCCCCTAATTGACCAGTTAATTATATTATAGTATATCTCTCTTGTGGTCTATTGGTTTTATGGGATTCCAGAACGAGAATATATCTAGTCTGGTAGTGCTGTTACTTGAGGTAACATCACTTGGAGAAGATGCACCATTCCTTGTAGGAGCCAGTGTATAGCCGGGTCTGAGGAGATCTTATTTGGGTTTTGAATACTGTGTGTGTGTGTGTGTGTGTGTGTGTGTGTGTGTGTGTGTGTGAGGCAGAAAGAAAAAAATTAAACACAGGAATAAATAAAAACAAACTCTCTATGTTTAATTGTTTTTACTTTCAGTCTTTCATACATTCTATCTCCACACCTTTCATTTTATATATCAGGTATTTCATCCTCATTCATATATATATATATATATATATATATATATATATAGGTGATTGTTATGTGAGCAATATATTTTGACTATTTTGAACACTGTTTTGGCATTCTGAACAACACACTATGAATGCCTGGATAAATTGTATAAAAGCTGTAGAAGACAGATGAATCACTTTATAGTTGTCAGGTAAAATTTTGCGAATCTCCAAAACAAAACAAAGCATATTGAAAACAACAAAAAAGAGAAGACAAACAAATAAAAGCAACAACAACAACAACAACAACACCTTGAAAACAAAACAAAAAAATATCAAGAATGATATTAATAAAGAAATACATGTCAAAAGCAATAATGTAGCGGTTGTATACACGATCCGACTCTATTTCATGACTTGTCTGCCTAAATGAATTTATCTGTGCACTAATCTGTGTAAGCATTCCATGTATTGAGGATAATCTTTTTTCTCTCTCTTTCCCTCTTCTTCCATCTTTTAAATACTGCCCAGAGCTGAGGGGAATATATGATTATAGAAGAACATGGAAAATGCCAGCAATGTTCCATGGAGACTGAAAAGTTTTAAGCATCAACTTATTTCCCACCTTTTTTTGGTTTTGTTTCCGAAATATTTTTCCCCTTCTTGAGGAGAAAATTATTAACATAGAAACCAACGTGTACTTTGTCTTCTTCATCTTCTGCAACATTCCTTAGAGATTTTATTTTGGAAAATTGGATATCTTTGTTTAGATGGATGCGTGCAAAATAGTGTATATATTTAAATGAACGATATTATCATGTATGCATACCTATATACTTACATCTAACATATAAATTTATCTTCTCAGATTTTCAAGCTGACAAATAAAACTCTGCTTCTGGCTAGTGGATTTTCATTTGTTATTGTTGTACCATGTTATTGGCAATATAAAAAATGCCACCCATGGAACCGTTAATAGAATTCACAATCCTTTCTGCAATCCAACCATATTTGGTACAAATGAACTTCGGTTTATTCCTTTGTTTAAGAAAGAACAGAAATATGTTATGTTTTGAATTATTGCTAAACGAAACAACAATGCTTTCGTTTACAGCTATAAAAATAGTCTACTTATCACATTCTGCTATAGTTAATCCATAGAGTTTGAAGCTCTATAAGAATAGACCTTTTCAAGGGCAGAACAGGTGCTTGCAGTACATTGAAGGTTTTGCTGGGTTCTGGCGCTGTTAGTTAGTGGTTAACATCGCTCGTTATTAGTGTGTGCTCATGGTTAAATATGCAATTTAATTAATCAATTAATTAACACTTTTAGTTAATATTTTTTTAATTATTGTTTTATATTTTTTCAAAATATATTCTCAAATTCAAAGGTCAAGGCTGGAATCGAAAAATCTTGAGATATATCTTAAGTTGTAGCAGATTTGGTTAACACGAATTTTACTTCCCAAATAAATGGCAAATAACAGGATACTTGATGTGAATTTGCGAGTTTTTATTTGAATAATGAGTAAAAGAAAAACTGAAATGCAGATGTAATGAAGAAAGATACACAGCACAAAAATTAATGATATATGTATTGAAATTATAATACAAGTGTGTTTGCAGCTTAACTAAAAAGCAATTTATCTGATACCATCTGTTTTAGCTTAACAGTAATTCTGAACTTTTAGCATCACAATGGATGGCCCAGTAAATGGATCCTGTCCAAACGAAGATTATTTCAAAAGAGAGAATGTTGTTTGTTTTACATTCAGCAGTTGCTGAGATAATCAAGTTTGTTTCCAATCCATTATTGGAAATTTTGACAGATTATATTTTGGGGTGTTGTCGTTATAATCAGTGTTGGGTTAGACTAGCTCAATGCTTGTCACACATTTCAGGGTGAGTTCCTTCCAAAAACAATTTTAAACTTAATGACATATTCATTCCAATGGTACTGTTGGCTTAGAATATTTAGGAGTTATCTCACTTAGAGCAGATCCAAGTTATCCCCCCTGAACATTACTTGTCAACAAAAGAATGAACTCTGTACTTCCGGGAGCACAATTAAATTATACCTCACGTATGGGATTTAGGAACCGGATTCACTGTCTTTCTGGTTTTAGGCTCTAGCTCTACGTTTTTATATAGATTTACACAGCTGACGTTGTGTCGCCAGATCTCGCTTCTGGACAGTTAAGACGAGACTCTCAAATAGCTAGCCACTTTACTATTTGTCAAAGAATTCATATCGAAAATACAAAGTAACGCTTATTTACTTTACATAGCTCATGCATTCTCTATAATGTTTTACCCTGGCAATTCATGCATTTCGATAGTGTGTCAGAACTTTTAAGGTGGACTCGTTTGTTAGTAACTATGTCTGCTATTTTCACCCCCTTTTTATGTATCATGTTTTATTATGTTTCTTTTACACTTGTCTTTGATAAATCTTCTTTGTGATAAATAAATGTATGTATATGTATGCAAATTCAACTGTTTATTTATCATTAATGTTTGTTTATCATTGTTATTTTCCCGTTTGCTTCTGAACTTAATGTGTTCATAAGAAAACACATATTCAATATGGCAAAGCCTGCTTGGAAAAGCCACTCCAATACGTGGTCGCTACACAAACGTAATATTCATCTTTGAGCACCATAAGAGCACTTTAATAGACGACTAGTGCGACCGGTGTATCGGTGTTGCCCGAGAAAATTGAAGAACCCAAGAAACTCCTGCTTCCACTCCTGAACCTCATATTACACTACATTTTCATTAATCATCATGTACACATCAATGTTAACGTTATTTTTCTGCTGGATAAAACGTGAGTGGTAACCAAATGCTGGCCGTAGTTTTTTAAATAATAATTAAAAAAAAGAAAAAGAAAGAAAAAATTTAATAAATAATACCCCCATCCCCTACCAAAATATTATCCCGAAAAAAAATGAAAGAAAAAGAAAAGAAAGCAGAACAAACTCATCCTGGAAAGTAATCTAACAGTTACGTATTGGTGTAGTGATATAAAATTTTAAGCGAATATGTGTAGCGTGTATTTAGTTATTATGATGGTTTGGTTTCGTTGGGTTTGTTGGTGTTTAACGACCTTTCAACCATTATAAGGTCATGTCAGGTCAAACTTTTTTTCGATTCAGACAGTTTTTATAATGATTCTTTTTTGTGAAGGTATTTTTAGAGTGTAGGATTTGACTATTCATAATTTGTGAGCGTTTTTTTTTATTTTAAGATTTTTGTATACTTTTTTTATTGTTTGAAATATTATTTGGGCTACTCTTTTGAAGCTGTTCCGATGGATACTGCACCCCATAGAATGGTATTGTCTTGGCCTTCAGGGCTTAATTTACGCCGGTCTATGGGTCTGTCCTGTGCAGTTCTAGGAGGTCCACCCTCCCAGGCTTCGCCTCCCCTCTTTGGGGAGGAGTAAGTTTATTGCTTACTGCCTGAGGCGCCCCTACCGGGGAATGCCGACGGGGCTGCCCAGGCAATTTTTAAACCCCACTTTCCCGACCCGACCTTGGGTCACATCTTACTTGTGGGAGTAAGATAAAAACTGGCCTTGTGCCTAACTCCTGGAGAGGAGTAAATCAATACTTTTTTGAAGAGTTTTTCACATTGTTTACTGAGTGACAAGATAATTAACATTTCTATGCAAGTTAATTGGTATTTGTTTCTTGTCAGATGTTATTTTATTAATACTGGATTTAAAAAAAAAATGTACAAATTAGTTTCTTTAAGAAACCTTATTATTTGAGGAAAAGCTATATTTTCAAATAATGTTTTTATATTTGTTATATACATGTGTGTATTATTTTGCATTTGTATTAATATATGTTTTATTGTTGGTCCTTTATTGCAATGATTACACCGAGGCTCATCTTCTCCTTCCAGCAGATATATGTGGGTCAATCTTGCGTGGCCAATATGTGTTAATAGGTGTCTTCCCTTCCATCAGTTATCATATTTTTGTTTTCTGTTCCGACTATGGGTTGATGTTCAAAGAATTTGTTTTGAGGAAACGTGTTCCATATTACTTGCCATTTTAATTTTAGGTATTCTTTGACTTTTCTAGTAGTATTCATGAAGTTAAGCGACTATAATTACCGAAATCCAGTATTTGTTTATTGTGAAGATATAAACTATGAAGTTGAAAAGAAAATAATGGCTTCATGAAAGTTAGTTACGTTCGTACAACCGCTTCTTTTGGCACATATTTTCTGTGAGAGATCAATAGAGAGTTATCTAATGAGACGGAATTTTATTAAAAAAAACTGCAGTTATAAAATATTGTAATAATAGTGCAAACCACTGTTTGTATTTTGTAAAAGTTTAAACTTTCAATTTTTAAATAAAAGAATATATTTATAACAGACCCGAGAAATGTTTATTGTTTTAATATCTGAAAGCTCAATTAAATTCATGGAAGCCCATAAACGAAAGAAAGTCTTTATTGTTTTTATGAATATATGTTATGTAGCATGTATTTGATGTATGAATTTATTATTTATTAAAGTAATAAAGTAAGAAATTATGACTAATAAATATTCGCTATTTGCTTAAAGTCAAATAAGAAGCTTGATGTTAAAAAAAGTGAATGATTATTACAATTTGAGCATTCGTAGAATTTATAAGTGGTGTAGCAAAAATTATTTATCCTATGAAATATTTAAATACAGTGATTCGAGTAGTGGTTAGAGAACTTGGGACTATCTCTATGATATTACTAATTAAAACCAAAACTGTTGGTCGGATTAAATATAAAATTAAAAAAATGATTGGGAATAATAATATTTTGGATCAGAACACGAAAAAGTATGTGCATCATTTTACATATTACGAAGATGTTAAGAACTTTTGGTAATGAAGACCTCTATTTGGTTGACCGGAACGGTCAACCAAATAGAGGAGTGTATATATAAGAATAAGAGAAATAATAGAACTGATATACAATATAAAACTTATAAAAGATCATTTCTAGATTTAGCATGTTTGTGATATCAGCAATGTCCTTTTCAAAGATAAGTTCAAGTCAAATGCTCATTCATTTTAAATGATTTAGTCTGTCTTATTGCATTGCCATTCTTGATACATTCATTCTTGATTCCCTTCAACTTTGACAAAAATTTTCTTTGACTAAAATTGGTCATCATAAGTGAGTGACACATGTATAGAATAATTTCTAGTTTTAGAAAAAAATTAGAACGCGCTTTTTTTAGTGTAGCAATATTTAGATGGGTGAGTGCTAAAATAACGTTAGAAACGGACTTTTCCATATAAAGTTAAATTAAGTAAAAGAAATCGACTTTTCCATATGAAGTTAAATTAAGTAAAAGAAATCGATTTTTCCATATGAAGTTAAATTAAGTAAAAGAAATCGACTTTTCCATATAAAGTTATATTAAGTAAAAAAAATGGAATTTTTCATATAAAGTTAAATTAAGTAAAAGAAATCGACTTTTCCATATAAAGTTAGATTAGGTAAAAAAAAATGGAATTTTTCATATAAAGTTAAATTAAGTAAAAGAAATCGACTTTTCCATATGAAGTTAGATTAAGTAAAAAAAAAATGGAATTTTTCATATAAAGTTAAATTAAGTAAAAGAAATCGACTTTTCCATATAAAGTTAGATTAGGTAAAAAAAAAATGGAATTTTTCATATAAAGTTAAATTAAGTAAAAGAAATCGACTTTTCCATATGAAGTTAGATTAAGTAAAAAAAAAATGAAATTTTTCATATAAAGTTAGATTAAGTAAAAAAAATAGAATTTTCCATATAAAGTTAAATTAAGTAAAAGAAATCGACTTTTCCATATAAAGTTAAATTAAGTAAAAGAAATCGACTTTTCCATATAAAGTTAAATTAAGTAAAAGAAATCGACTTTTCCATATAAAGTTAGATTAAGTAAAAAAAATGGAATTTTTCATATAAAGTTGTATTAAGTAAAAAAAAAATGGAATTTTTCATTATATGTTAAGTTAGAGGTTAAGCTGACGCGTACAGGAAGTTTCACCATGAAAGGAAATCGATGTAGCAAAATAAGCTAATCGGATTTTTTGCTTTGCGTGTGTCTGTAAAAAGGAACTGGCATGTCTTTCGAGATTTTCTTCACTGAGGGACTGTGGGATATATATGTAATATTACTGTAAGCTTAGAGTATAAATAAATGTGAAAAAATGGGAAAAATATTAAAAGGTAGAATTGTGTACTGTTGTATATTTGTCAACCCGTAACAACTATTACAATGATGCAACAAAGAGAAAAGGAGAGACTGGTCAAATCTACATACTACTACGTGCTATCAACACAACAAAACTTTTATCCTAGAAAATGTCTCAACTTTAATGGATCTTAAGAAATTGAAATTCAGAAAATATTGCTTAATTAGTATCTAATGACTGGATCAAATTTAATGCAAATGAGAAATATTTGTAATTTTCAAATAAGAGATTTTACTCACACTATTCCCCCTAAAAAAACCTTCAAAATCCTCCAAATAAACTGAAATTTATTTAATGATGTCTAATACGTATTTAAATTTTTTTAAATGGGAAGTTGTCCCTACATTATTCCCCGTAAATATTTATTAATTGATGTCTAATACCTATTGTTCAAATTTTACAAAAATCGGAGCTATCTAAATTTTCATCAGGGGATTACAGCGTTTTTTTAAAACCCTTCACATAAAACTAAATTAAAACTAAATATTGCTCACATTTTAACCCTTTACAACTAGCCGCCACGGTCCAAAATCCATAATGATCGAGTAATTAGTTTAGGAGTAAATCCTGTACATATAAATATATAATATATAAACCTATACACATACCTAACATTATATAAATAGAGATACATTCTGAGAAAAAGAATTCAGTGTAGCAATTATTTATAACTGATGCATCATTCAACATAGCTTATTGTAGCCTAGGGTCCACAAATATCCCCCAAAAGGCGTTCTATCCATTATTCCAGGAATGAAAGATATTTGTATTCAGTTATTAAAAAAGCAAATTTGTTATTTATATACAGCGTGGCCCAAATTAAATGCCACTCTCTCATGAAATCGTTAATAAAAGTCACAATCCTTTCTGCAATCCAAAAACACTTCAGGCTATGCGTCACTTGCCCATCAAGATTCAGTCATGAATATCTAACAGTCTTTGTTTCATCACCATTCAGTGATATGCTCCAAATGTGCCCTCCTGGGTACAACTGAGTTTGGCTGCGATGACTCTCTTCAGTTCAGGAAGTCTGGTGATTGTTTCGATCGACTCTATCTTTGTAAAAAAAACACAAATAACAAATCTGGGAGGAGGGAGTTAAAGTCCGGTGAGTGTGAAACCGATTCAGGATCACACTTTCTACTGATGAGACGATCACCAAAGTGTCTCTGCATATCATTGAACAGCAATATAAGAAAGATTGTTGGATATTTATAACTGAAACTTAATGAACAAGTATGGCATCAAATGAAGTTTATTTGTACTAAATATGGTTGGATTGCAGAAAGGAGTGTGAATTTTATTATAGTTCAATGGGTGACATTTTTTGGTTCACCCTATAGATAGATAGATAGATAGATAGATAGATAGATAGATAGATAGATAGATAGATAGATAGATAGATAGATATAAGTATACATATTAGATATAACATGAGAGTTATGCAACATTTTCATACAGTTTATCTCCAAATATGATAAATAGATCATAAATGTATGTATCAAATATAGAATCTCTGGTGCATTCAAATATATCTATATATACATCCAGTATTTGTTTTAATGGAACGATATTCGGAAATTTCAATATCACTGTCCACAGTTTTCCCCAGGGTAGGCAAACTTATGGAAATTAGATTGAAAGGTCTTTTTCCCAAAATAGTATTGGATATTGTTTTTACTC
The DNA here is from genome assembly GCA_963556195.1 of Sepiola atlantica. Lineage (NCBI taxonomy): Eukaryota > Metazoa > Mollusca > Cephalopoda > Sepiida > Sepiolidae > Sepiola > Sepiola atlantica. The sequence continues at coordinate 56,425,412 of OY744533.1, read as the reverse complement.
GTAGGAGACAACTTACATTTTAGAACAAACAGCCAAATATTCCTACTGTGACTCCATAAATATGCTTCACATGAATAAGAAATGGTTTTATATATGTAAAATACTAAAAGAATACCTGTCCGAGATCCCCCTCCCCATCAAATAGGAAAAGAAAAAAATTGGTATGTTCCTAATGCTTTAAATTTATTTTCTTTTTAGCTATTATGAGAGGGAAACCTATCTTCAAGTATGTTTTTCTGGAAAAGACATTGAAACTTATTCTAAGTAGAAACTTAATGTTTTTGTTTTGTTTTGTTTTGGTTTTTTTCACGCGGGGGTGTAGAAATACCTTGCATACTATCCCGGTGCAGAGTTATGCCACTCAGCGAGATGGACCCATAGATTTTGTTTGATCATTCATCTAGGAGAAGGAAACTCTGATGTAAAACCTGTGTTCTACATCGTGCCTTTTCAGTCACCCTGAAATCAGGCATTGCAGAAGTAGTGAATGATGTGCATGCCATACAAGCGCACAACATTAACACTGATGGAGAATAGAAAATGCACCATGGATGTACTTTTGACAGCCCCGTCACTCTCACTTCCCCTAATTTGTCCCTTAGTCCTCACCTTCCAAGAACGATGTTTCTGACAAACGGAGAAGAAAATGCTGTTCCCTGGGTTGCTTGTTGGTTAGTATTAGAAGATGACTTACTTCTATCTTTGTTGCCATGTCAATAATAAAGGTGTTGGAGGTAAACGTTTTATCTGGGCTGACGTTATCCATCTGATAGTCCAAAGATTAACTCCCAAGGAGGCTGCCCTATCAGCAAGTGCAAAATACCGGGGCTGCTGTATTGCCATTTTATGAATGGGATCTGGACCATGCAGTAGTTTCCAATGGGGCCTCTCAATGCCATATTTATGGGAACTGTTACAGCTTTTTTCCTTCAATAGTTTACAAAGATAATCTATTAACTCATTCTCTCTGTGATTCGTCTTTCAACCCATCTACTGATCTCTTCCACAAATTTAACCAATCCGAACATGAGAAGTTCTAAATCAAAAAATAAGCTTACATCTTGTTCTCCAACTTCTAGCATGGATTTCTACTATCAGGTCTCTTTTTTCAACATGAGGAGTCTGCGCTCCAATACTCTAGAGGTTAAAATCCACTTACATGAGACCAAACCGGATCTATTATTTCTGTGCGAAATGGGCATTAGCCCGTCAGCTTCTATGATTTCATGATTAAATATGACATCAAAACTCGACCATCTTTCCATGTGGTAAGGACATCTCCAAGGAAGACCCTGAATTGCTTGATATATGTTTCCATGTAGCACTTACTCATAATACCACATTCATCTTTGCTCTCTATCATCTCCACAATGATGGAGTTACTATCTTTGAGAGTATCTCTGAGGAAATTGACCATATCTTGTCTGTTTACCCTTCTGCCAGCATTCATTAAGTTCACAATGTTGAATGACCAGTCCACTCAAAATAGACTGATGACGAAGGGAGATTTTGTCACGATTTTCCCCTTGCTCATGATCTAACACAGATTGTTGACAAACCTACTCGGGTACCAGATACTGACGGACATTTTGCCAGTCTTCTTGATCTTTTCCTGACAACTTGTTCTGGACAGTGCTCACTCACTGTTCTATCTTCGCTGGGATTTTCTGATCACTAAGTTGTTTCAATTAATATCAAAACAAAATGCAATAAGACCCCTGATCTCCCTTTCCATTGCAGAGTGTATCGATGGCTGACTGGGACAACTCAGATTTTTCAGATCAGAAATTCCTTTACACTCCATCTTTGAAAAGGATGTGTCCTGTATCGCATCCGATATAACTGATTGGTTAATCGTTCGTATTGAGAGCTTCATACCTTTCAAGAAATTTCAACAGAAACTAAACTGCGGTACAGCCCTGAATGTGCTGTCGCGATTGCTCACAGAAATCAGTATTTCAATTGCTTTCAACGAAATAGATGCTCTGAAAACAAGTCGGCTTTAACACTGCCCACAACCACTTCTAAACAGTTATAAAAAATGCGGAATAGTCCTATGGTCAGTCTGTTAAATCTAGAGTAGCTGAGGAGAGACTTGGTTCCCAAGAGTTTTGGTGAATAACAAACAGGATCTTGAACAAGTGTAAGACCTCAATTTCAACCATTATCAATGGACCAGAAGTGATTTCCTCAACACCTGATAAAGCCAAACGTTTAGCAAAGAACTTTGCATCAAATTCCACCCTTTGCGATAAGCACTGCCTACTTCCTGAACTTCCCCCTATTACTGTGAACACTCTGAGCGACATCCATATCGGGATGTTGCCAAACTTATTAAGAACCTTGAGATCAGTAAGGCGCCTGGTCATGACAACATTCAAATCATAGTGCTTAAGTGCAGAAACCAGAACTAGTTCCTATTCTTACAAAGCTGTTCAATCGTTGCTTAAAAGAGAAATGCTTCCCATCACCTTGGAAAACTTTATCAGTCTGCCCAGGTTTTAAAAATACTGGAGATAGGTCTTCTACATTTTATCGTCTGTGCGTCATGAGTAACTTGTTTGAATCTGTGATGAATCAAGAATTTGTCAACTACCTCAACAAAAACAATCTACTCAGTGACATGCAATACGGATTTCGTCTTGCAAGATCAACAGCTGATGTGCTGACTGTAATATCGCACAGGATCAGTGAACCTATTGACGAAGGCTTCGTTTCTAGAGCAATAGCTATTTACATATTCAAAGGCCGTTGATAGGTTTTGGCACAAAGGTTTGCTTCATAAGCTAGGTATAGAATATCTGGAAATGTTTTCTTAACCATCAACTCCTTTTAACTTTGATAGGTTTAAAAAAGTTGTTGTTGATGGGCAGAAGTCTGAAGCACATAGTATTAATGCCGGCCTGCCTCAAGAATCCACTCTAGGCTCATCCCTCTTCCTGATTCTCCTCAATTATAATTTCAACATGGAGTTTCTCCCACCTACAAAATTAGTCATGTTGAAAGATTGTCGAGACTTATTCCTAAATACACTAAATTCTTTGAAGACACAGTGATTGCCTCCCCGCAAACTAAGGTAGAGTTAAAACCTACATCATGTAACAGTATTAAGGAGCTTTGTGTAACACTCGATGAGATAAAAGAAAAGTCGTTAAGTGACGACTTTATGAAAAACATAAAATTTACAATAAAAAACAAAGACCGAAAAATCTCGGAAGTTTAATCAATCTGTAATGAATTAGTCATGAATAGCAATCGAGCAGTTATACATACAACATTACAGAAGAGAATACTGAAGAAGTTTCATGTCGGCTACCCCGGAATTTCGAGAATGAAACTGTAGCAGCCATCATGCAGGTCCAGAAAGAAAAAGAGTGAGGGTTGCACCGTGCATTGTCCATCTGGGATTCAACCCAGAGTGTTCTAGTCACCAAATAGAAACGTGCGCTTTTTGTCACACGACAAGACTTCACATATGCAAATGAGCCTTGTTTTGCATGGGCTAATTCTCGTCGTGATAAAAAGCTTAGACACTTTGCTCTGGGTGAAGAGCGAGAAAGGTTGACGTTGTGACTACGTCGAGTGCAAAGAAAAAAGAAAGAAGAAAAAGAAAAGAAAAAATGGATCAAATTCTGGACAAAAATTTTGATTGTAAACGCCGCGTCGTTCTTGTGCGTGTTTGGACTGTTAGTAGTGAAAAGACCAAAAAAGACAATTCGGCGTCCTGTTTGAACTCGGTCTTTATTTGATTAACTCTCTGTTAAGAGAAACTCTCATGAGAAGCTATGTATATTGGACAAATATGGATGCAGACAGTGAGAATACGGTAAAATTATGTAAATGCTGTGTTTATGCAGTAAAGAAACCACCAATAAAATTCAATCCCTGGCCCCAAACTGATCGGCCGTGGTTTAGGATCCACATTTATTTTTCTGGCCACTGGATAGTTTCTACTACCTGATTGTGGTAGACATTTTTCTCAATGGCCGGAAATTTTGAGGTGTACAAAAATTGCTAGCTTTTTTTATATGAACTATTCGCCTGGTTCGGGGTCGTTGAATGCATTGTGGCAGAAAATTGAAATCAATTCACGTCTGGAGCATTCAGAGAATTTTGTCAAACATTCTTAATGGAGCATATCACGCTCGCTCTGTATCATCCAATAAGCCATGTTCAGGTGGAACGTTTCATAGACATATTTAAGAGTGCTATAGGAAAGCGAGAGGTACTCTTACCGTAAAGGCCATACAACTTTTGCAGATCTATAGAACGACTCCAAATAACAATCTCCCATCTTCCATGATGCCAGAAGAGGTAATGTTTGCATTATGAAAGGTTATTTATTTAAAGTGAATATTATCACAAGGAGCTGTATTATTAATAATAGGGATGTTAAAATACTAGTATTCAGTTTAAAAAATTATAATTATTATCATAAAATAGAGGGTTTTAACTGCGCATCAAATAGTCGTTTATAAACTTTCCATCAAAATGGATGGTTTTAAACTCTGCATCAAAAATGGGCAGTTTAAGACTATGCATCAACATAGACGGTTTTTAACCAAGGCTCAACAATTAAAATAGAGTTACTTATACAATGTATCTAAATATATGCTTTTAATCCAAGTATTAAAATAGAGGGTTAATCTAAGTATAAATGATGGCTTTAAGCTATAGATCACAACCGGGTGCTTTAAATTAGGGACAAAAATAGAGTGCTTTAAACTCTGGATCAAAATAGTGAGTTTTACCCCACGGATCAAAAATAGAGGGTTTTAAACTATAGATCAAAATATGCAAAAAAACAGTTTATTTCAAAACTCTAAGAAAAACGATCTGATTTATTTTGAAGACATAAATGAAACCGCTTAAGAATTTTAACATTTTAAATATAAAAAAATTACTTACTTGGTAGAGATCAACTTGGAAATGTCCTTTTAACGTTACAGCTACAATATTTGGTAAAGTCAATACGAAGAATTGTCCTGTTGGGTCTGACAAGTAGCAATTGATGTAATCCTTTTTATAATGGACTGCAACAAACACTTGTCCTTCATCTGTGTTCAAAATGTTGAAATTCTGAAACAATTACAAAAAGCAAAAATTGTTGTACTTTTAATAAGATTGGTATCAAATGTGAAATAGTAAAAAACTGTATCGAGTCTAATAATGGTTTATACAGTATGTTTTTTTTGTATAAAAATCAGCATAGTCTAACATATAAAGTTATCTTGTCGGATTTTCAAAGTCAGACCCAAATAGCATTTAAGCTGACAAATCAAACTTTGCTTCTGACTACCTAATTTTCATTTGTTATTATTGTACCAGTGATTGGCCACATAATACTGTAATTCACTACAATTCATTTAAAAAATTACTTAGTCCGACCCAGACGACTGGTAATATGAAACATTTTTAAATAATCACCTAAAAAAAAATCAGCAAGGAGTTGTCTACTTACAACAAAAACTCTCCGTTTGATTAGCTAGTGAGCAGCAGTTTATATTGAAATCAGTTGGATCTGAGAGGCTCCAAGCCACGCTGTTTCAAATGTGTGGTAATCCTTCTAATTGGTTGATTATTCGCAAGTTCACACTTACATATAAGTTAAATGTTTTTATTTCGGGATCTCATGCTGTGTTTGCGTGAACGACAGAGTGAGCCATTGATTTGAGTGTGTCTCATTTCCACTCAGTACAGAAAGGCGAAGAAGTGAAAAGAAAAGAAGAGGAAAGAGTAAGCTGAATGAATGGAGAAAGAAAGAGAGTAGCTTATACAAGCTAGTATCTATTTAACGTTCGTTCATCTCGTGTATCTTTTTACTAATTTATCATAAGATATTATTGAAGAAAGACATGTAGAACGATTTTCTGTTGAAGAATTAGAATATTTGATGTTCTATTTTTACGTTTTCGTAGTGACCATGTGTTTGGGTGTCTTTTCAAATCGGCGATCACCATTTTGTATGTTATTTCATCATGGATAATACGTGGTGTTTGGAATAAAGATGAAAAGACAGTAATAATTAAGAAAAGATTTTTTTGTGTGGAAATCACTCTAGACAAGGCATGAAGCCACTTGATGTAAGGAGCTAAAAAGAATATTACTTTATGGTAAAAAACTAGTCAACGATAAGTGTTAGATGGTAGATTCCGACCCAGAAAACAGCAATTTTCCCCCTTTACCCGAAATATCGCTCATGGAATGTGAGGACTAAAAGACAAAATAAGGAAAGCAAGAGTTACGAGGCTGCCGAAAGCAAAACCAAGATTCACGTTCTACTCTCCTTGATTGGTTTAACATAGATGCACATTTATTCTCATAGACAGTTTGGTAAAGATAAACGTAAGAGGGGCATAGAAACAAGAGTGCTTCTACAGAATATGAACCAGACTAAACAAGTGTGCTTCTACAGAATATGAACCAGACTAAACCAGTGTGCTTCTACAGAGTACAAAACAAACTAAACCGACTTTTGCTGAATGAGATTTACGTAAACAATCGATAAAGCCGCTTCAAACCGAGATAATGTCAAACAGTCAATTAGTACCGAAGAAATTAAAAAAAAAATTTTTAATCATTTTTTTGTGGTTGTCTGAAAGGGGTTGGGTCTTCGGCAAAAAATCAATTAGTACATAGTTTAAGTTAGGGTTAGGTTAGGGTTAGGGTAAAAAAAAATCAGTCGGTCTCTGTACATTTTACATTTTAGGTTTGACATTGTCTTTAATTGTCGTCCGACACACATTTATTTTGCGGTTTCCAATTTGTAAACTGCTTCATTTGCTTCCAGCTGGTTCCAGAAATCTGCTTCAGTAAGAGTTGATTAAGTTTGGTTTGTATTCTGTAGAAGTACCGAAACAAGATACACAAGGGATGTAAACCACAGATGTGTAAGGGAAAAGCTACATTAATTGTCCAAACACAATCGAAGATGAGAGGAAGAATGTGGCACAGAAGCAAAATCGCTTCTGTCTCTTGGAAGTTTGCTGCCATCACTGCTGATATGCTCCAAATGGACACCTCTGTGTTGCAAGTACTTAAAAGTACGACTGGTTTTGACTCGAGAGTGCTCTGCATCATGGTGATTCGTATTGGATTCTAAAATTAGGAAATCTTAGCTGCAGCTCAGTCCTTCTTGAATAACTTGAAAGCCGTGAGAGTTTAACTGGGGAATTAGAATCAGATGTGGAAGCAATGTCCAGCAGGAAGGATTATAACAGGTATTCTGACTGCGTTCGCACAACGAAATGCGTCAAGAAGCTACAAAAAAGATGTATTAAGATCCGAGCAAGGTAATATGGAACTTGTCAGAGAGGTGGACATCATTAGTGGCGGCTATGAAGATAGTGTTGAACTAGGATCTTTGCCACTTCTCATACAAGAGTTGTTAAGACCAACTACTCACCACCAAGGTCCAAGAGAATTGTCTTACCAAAACGAAAAGACTTCTCAGCAATATCAAACACTCAGGCGAGCCAGGAATGTTCTGGTTCTTCTCAAGACCAGTTGCACAATGTGCAGAACTACAGGTGGCTAACCTAGAGTCTGCACAAAGTCCCACGTGTCATGAAGACCAAGTTACCTCAAACTGTGATGTTTTTGGGTGTTTTTCCAATAAAGTCCATGTCATTCTGCATCACATCTTCGAAAAGGGACTCAGACTCAGTTCAGATGGTTATATTGAGTTGTTCATCATTGTTGTCACGCGCTAGGTGAAGAGTGTGGCATGCGTGTGACAGCAGAACTCAGCTCTATGTCACACTTCCAGGAAAACCGAGAAATGGTTGTCTGAAAACTTCCACGACTTCACCAGTCTCAATATCTTGACGCCCAACTAACCTAATTGTAACCCCATGGACTATTATGTGTGGGGCGCAGCTAAAAAACACTGACCGTACCGCCTACAATAACAAGTATGAACTTTGTTATTCCGAAATGCTGGATTCCTCCATGAAGTCAAATAGACTCATCGCCTTACTGAATTACAACCCGAGGTCAGATACTCAAGCAGATTTCTTGCATGTATTAATGTGTCAATAAAGTATTCTGTTGTATTTAACCTCCATTGTTTCGTGTTATTATTGCTACCAAATTAAACGAGTTAGGAGTGAAGAATATCATAATGAAATATGAAAAGAGACGTACATTTATGTAAAACGAACGTGTGTCAAACTATGTGTTCTCTTATGTGACAAACTCAACAGCTTTGTATCTTGTGACAAACTAGCAATTTTGTATCTTGTGATACACTAGCTGTACTTTATCTTGTGACACACTAACTGCCATGTCTTGTCACAAACTAACTGTGTCCTGACTTGTAACAAAGTAGTTGTGTACTGTCTCGTGCTAAACTGACTGCAGTCTATCTTGTCACAAACTAACTGTGTCCTATCATGTGAAAAACTAGTTGTGTTCTATCTTCTGACAAACGAGCTATGTCCTGACTTGTAACAAGCTAGTTGTGTCTTATTTTCTGGCAGACTAACTGTGTTCTATTTTGTACCAAGCTAGCTGTGTCATATCTCATGATTAGCTATATGTTCTATCTTGTGACAAACTAATTGTGTCCTGCATTGTAACAAACAAGCTGTATACTGTCTTGTGTTAATTACATGTTAAACACATCGCTTAATTATATTAAACACTTGATCGACATAGACTGATGAGAATTTCGCCTGCCACTCTCGTTGTCGTCCATATCTAATGTCAAATCTGCCTAAATATCGTTGGCTTCCTTTTCTAACGCTCCTAGCTTATACAGGCAGGGTCAACGGTTTAATCTCTGCTGACATTTCTGTCTATAACACATCCTGCCTAATTGCTAATATGTACTAGCCAACATTCTACTAGCAAACCTATCCACCTCAATATTTATTACCTTTTTTAATTGCCAGAATGATAAATAAACCCAGGTAAGTAGAAACACATGATAAATAAATGTAAGTGCTAATTAATCCAGTGAATTACTGCAATTGATCCAAACGAGTGTACAGTCCTACCACAATTAAAATTACTAAATTAAAAGCGTATTGGGATTTCTCTTTTATAACAAAATTTAGTTATACAATGCAATTTGACACATGTTCTCCAATCTATAAACTTCCAACATGACGTTTGATGTAATGTTATACAACTAGCTGAAGTCTTGTATTATTTGCCTTATTTGAACTACTATCTCATCTTGAATGTCATACTCATAGTATTTCGGCTGATCTAACTTCCGACCTTCTTTGGGTGCATCTTATTGAATTTGGGAATTTTTGTCGAACTAGGGAATCTATAGTGAATTTCTAACTGAACCCTTTATTTAATACATAGGGGTAGATTGTTCTCGTTCCGTAAGCAATGACCAGGTAAAAGTGTTAAATAAGTAATTTTTATTTTATTCTTAATTAATAAGACTGTCACTTAGAACTGGTTGTTACTCATCGACTTCATCCATTGTGTCACGTGTTCAAGATTCCCAAGTTCTAAAAGATGCACTTGAAAGAGGGCCAAAGGTTACAGCGGCCGAAACGTGGTGAGAATAACATCCAAAATGAGAATAGTAGTCGAAATAATCCAAATGATACAAATTATAAACTCTCATCTAAAAAATTCAGACACATACCTAGCTGAAGTACTCGTCTATGTTAGGTTACGCAAATTTTCATCTTCTGTATCTTAACAGGAAAAAGATTTGCACCACTTTTATGTACCCTTACAAAGATTAAAATCAATATATAATACTACTAAACCTTATGTCGAGAATCTTTATTCCAATGTTGATCAAAGTCCATTGCATGATTTTGAATCTCGACAATGTCTAAAATTTAAGGCTTAAGGTGAAAAGGTCTTAAGAAAAAATTTAGAGTCAGGGAATATTGCTTAATTGGTGTCTAATGACTATCAATCAAATTTAATGCCAATTTGAAACATTTTAATTTTTGGTACTTTCATAGATGAGGACCCATGCTAATTTTAACCCTAACCCCCATCCTGACCCTAACCCTAAAGATGTGGTCAAAGTTAGTGTGGGTCCTAATCTGTGAAAGCACCGAATTTTCAAATGGGAGTTTGTGCCTATATTATGCCCCTAAAATTCCATAGGCTACCCCATTGGAAGATTTTTATTTGTTTACAAATGACATTTTGAGTATATATGGCTGGTATCTCCTTGTGAAACTTCAGATACTTCTGATTTTGATCAAATTATAACAATAGATATTAGACAACAATTTATAATTATTGCCCAAATCTTTAGTTTTTTTTTTTTTTAATATTCATAAAGTATTATTGGGAGTATAATATGAGCACAACCTCCTATTTGAAAATTCAAATATTTCCGATTTGCATGAAATGTCATCCATAGTTATTAGATACCAATTAAGCGAGCTTCTTCATAAAATCTTTTGAGGCCCTAAATTTTAGAGATTTTTCTCGAATAAAAATCATTTAATTAATTTTGATCAAAATTACAATAAGGATTCTTAACATAAGGTTTAATAGCATATATGTTATGATTTTAATATTCGTAAAGGGACGTAAAAGTGGTGAAAAACTGTTCTGTTTGGTGAATTAATTTCATTAACTAGTACTTTATAAAGGGAGGAAGTCAATTGAGTAAACATTTTGCATAAATTTTCATATAAAATTTTTATCCGTTAAAAGCTTCCTTTACTTACCTGAGGATGCAAGTTCTTGGGAAAGTGCGACATTTTAAATTGTCCTCGTTTATAAGAGACGAATAATTTATTGCTTTCAGCATGTTGTTTCTGTAAGGGAACAAAATAAAACAAATGAAAAACGTAAATGAATAAATGCGAAAGTTTTATATATATATTATATATATATATTATATATTTCTATCAAAACGGCTCACTGTTATTTAAATCAATAATACAACATAGTCTTTTGAAATACTGTATATGTATAGTAGAGACCAACGGCCCAATCACAGCTATTTGTATGCCTAACTAGCATAACTATTTTAGAAGCAGTTTATTATAAATTAAATTTTGGTGTTATTCATTTGTAATTTTATTGTTCTATTTTTATTACATATATACAATAGTTTTGTCGATATTAAAAGTAATTAATTAAAGTGATTTGATAAAATAAAGGATAAATTATGAAAACCGTTCTTAAAATATGTTCATTAATTTAAATGAAAACTAACATATCTTAGCTAGCAAGAAAGAAATATATACCAGCTAGACATAAGAGTCGTAAAGAAAATTTCATATATATATATAGAGGGTAAGGGTTACTGCTCTCTTACTCTCTCTCTCTCTCTTTCTCTCTCTCCTTCCTACCCTCTCTCTTTTTATGGTTGCTATTAGTGATGTAAAATTTGTTTTTATTTCAAGCTAGTTTTCAAATGAAATCAAAGTAGAATAAATAGTGGTATGTCTCGTAAGTCATATATTTAGAATAATGTATTTCTGAAAAGAAAAGAACTTTTATTTGAAATTACATACATATGTTGTATTTTGGGGTGATCTTGAAGCCACCACAACACCACAACCCTTCCAGAGATCAGAAGTAAGCTGTCAGAGGTTCAAGGTTCCAAAAGTTGTATGCATAGACGGAAGATCCCCAAAACTTAAGGAAAGGAACTACTAGATTGGATAGCATGCCAGGTGAATTCTAGTCTTAAAAATCATCTATAAAGTAAAGCGAATTTTTATGATTAAAAGTTTTCTTCCTACATAATCAATGTTTGAGTCTGGTCTGTCAGTTTCTTTTGTGAAACGTTGGTACATGTTCTTAACAAGAAACATTTCGATTCAGTTTTTTCAAAAAATAATTAATCCACCACAAAGATTTTTTTAAATTGCCATGTGACAAGGATAGTGACAATTTTTTAGCAGCTGGGGTTCTTCACATTTAAAAGCCGTGTGCCTGACTTTCTCTGTACTCACGGGGAGACGAGTATAATCGAACAATGGTGTTATTGCATTAGCAGCAGTGTGACAACATTCCACTTCAAATGTCAGCCTCGCATCAGAGGGCCAAGTTGTTTATAAAATCATCGGCAGTGTCAAAGCAATGGAGGTTAACAGGTTTATCGGATGGGACAAAGGTCAAATCAACTTGGCTGACACCAGGATCCATTGATCTGATAACATCAGTGACTGTAGTCTTTCTCTGTTTCTTCCTTTTTGATATGTATTCATATTTCTTCCCTTCTTCTGTGGAACTACAACCTCTTTCTCTGTCCCTGTCCCTGTCTCTGTCTCTGTCTCTGTCTGTCTCTCTATCTCTCTCTCTTAGTCACCGTGAGGGAGAATGACTAGTTGAGATTTTATTTTCGTATATAACGGTCATACAAAACAAACTCCAACCGACTCTCGAGTTTTATAAGTTTCTTCGGAATGTAAAAATAAATAAATTATATATTTTCTACATATAAAGTATGTTGTTCGCTTCTTTTGTATAGGCGTTCAAATTTCAGCTGGTGGTCCCAGCCAAGATAATTAATTCAATGGAGAAAATTAATGACCCCTAAAACCAGTCAAACACTCAACCGGGTATAACTCCTCTATTGAAAGAGATATACCTATCGTTTACCCCCGGAGAGCTGGTAGTACCATAGCAGGACGATAAAATTCCCTCAAAAGACGTCCCTACAGCACTGACACACTTCTCGACAAGTGATAACACTACACTGGATCCCAGCACATTTTTTTTTTATTGACCAAGATTGCAATAGCAGCAACAGGCACCAGTACAAATATAACTGCTAACTAATTCCAAAAGTGGAAAAGTGACATGCGTAGGAATGCGCACACATAAGCCTGAAAAATAGAAGGAAAGGGATCAGTAGATTGGATAGTATGCCAGGTGAACACTAGTCATGAAAATTATCTATAAAGTTAAGCGAGTCTGATTCTCGAATTTTTATGATTAATAGCTTTCTGTCTACAAAATCAATGTTTGTCAGTTTCTTTTGTGGAACTTTGGTACATGTTCTTAACAAGAAAACATTTCGATTGAGTTCTTTTCAAAAACTAAATAATCCACCTCGAAAGATTTTAAAAATTCATACATTTTTCAAAAATGACCTAGACAGCAATAGCACCACCACCAGTATAAATATAACTGCTAACCGACCTAAATATCTCAGTTGAGAAGGCGTCAGATGTCGCAGTTTCAATCACTGGTCTTGACATAATTTTTCTTTCTTTATTAAACATTTACATTCCTCACCGTAGAGATTAAAACAGGAGTACATCAACAGAAAATGCTTATTGTCGTCAATAACTCCGACACACTCTTCTCTTGGTACTGAATGAGCAGCTATGTTACCCTTAGCGTTTAAATTTAAGTTTCTTCTATGACCCTGGATCTGTGAACACAACTGTACATATATTGAAGTCTCGAGTGTCTTTGGTATCTCTATACAAGGGTTTGTCAGCATAATCTGACATAAGGTTACTTCACTCTACCAGTAAACCCTGACCAAATATTCAAAATGACATAGTATTCGAAGCCCAAATAAGGTCCCCTCGGCACGGCTATATATTGGCTCATACAAAGATATGGTGTACCTTCTCCTAGTGATGTTATTATACTCCACCAGACCAGATGAACTATTTTCCTGGAATGCGGTAAGACCAAGAGATCAAAAGAAAGATATACTGTACTATAGTCAATTGGGGAGAGGAAAAATAATGTTCTTCATTTCTTAAATAACTGAAGTTTGAAAGGTAGACGAGAATCGTGATTAAAAACTAGGATATCTATGTATCTCATATAGAAATCAAATGTTAGCCCCAGAAGAGGGCACCTTGATTTCTGAGAACTTACTGAAGTAAAATGGAAAGAAAAAGACATCGAAATTTCCTCTTGAAGTTTTCTCAGTTACCATTGATATTGTCTTTTCTTAAACCATCCAAGGCATTTTGAAACCACTCTACTTTAATGTTGCAACTACAATTCTTCTTCATGAACCTGAAATATTAAAGCTCAATTCTAAAAGAAATTACTAAGATCAAAGTGTAGTATCTGTTCCGATGGTTACTGCACCCCATAGACTGGTATTGTCTTGGCCTTCGAGGCTTGATTTACGCCAGCTATGGGTCTGTCCTGTACAGTTCTAGGAGGTCCACCCTCCCCGGCTTCGCCTCCCCTATTTGGGGAGGAGTAAGTTTATTGCTTACTGCCTGAGGCGCCCCTACCGGGGAATGCCGATGGGGCTGCCCAGGCAATTTTTAATGGCCAGAGTGCTCACCTCTCGGGCACTGGCTTTTCAAACCCCACTTTCCCGACCCGACTTTGGGTCACATCTTACTTGTGGGAGTAAGATAAAACTGGCCTTGTGCCTAACTCCTGGAGAGGAGTAAATAAATACTCACGTTTTCATTGGTGGCATTTTTTTAAAGGGGGGAGGGTAATTTAGCACAAGCTTATATGTATATGATCCTAACTACCAAAAGACAGGCAGTAACCCAATGGCCAATTGGTTTTGATTTGGTAGTTTTATGGCATATCAACCTCTTTTGGGTCATTTAATACATATTGTCAATGACTAATGTGTATAATTAGTTGAACAGAAATATTTATACATGGAAAAATGCAGTTTACATGCTAAAGATACTAACTACATCTGCTTATTGCAGGTCTATAACTTGTATAAGCCGACTTACCGCTAGAAAAATTCACAAATACAAAAGGTGCCTAACTATATCAGTAGTGAAACATAAACAGAGAACCTTAAATCGTAACTGTTATATCAGAAAATATAGTTAAATAAAAAACTAAAGAGTCCAGGTTAACATTTTTTTGTTATTGAATTAACAAAGAATAATTATGACTTTCAACAGTGTGCAAAAGTGTGCTAATGTATGGCTCCGAAACTTGGGCTGTCAAAGAGAGAGCAAGAGAGAGAAGAGTTAGTTACTTGGAAGCACGTAATGTGTGAATATGAGAAAGTGCAATGAGCTGACAAGATATGATTAAACAGTGATTACCAATCTTTCTCTGTTTCCCTCTCCCGGTCAGTGATTTGGAACAAAGCTTAAATTGAATAAACCTCTTCTATCTTCCATCAGTCTTGGGTTGACTTAGTCCTTTTCGAAAGTGTATATAAGGAGCTTTCATTTCAGGATGACAAGCCCTCAGTATATAAGGATCATGAGGGCACGTACAAGAACAAGCAGCTAACAAAGTATGGATAATAATTGTGAACTTTCATATGTTTTGTAATATGATGGCACCTTGGTTTTCTGCATGTATGACACAAGGTTGAAGGGAAACATTATTACCTCTGACACGGAGGTTATGTATTAGGTCGAATTAGTAACTATGTTTGTCTGTTTGTGTATAGCCTAGCATCGCTTGACCAATCGTCACCAAACTTGTTCAAAATATCGGACATGGTATAACTGATTTAATTTTGGGATATCTAGTATAGCCTAGCATCGCTTGACCAATCGTCACCAAACTTGTTCAAAATATCGGACATGCTATAACTGATTTAATTTTGGGATATCTAGTATAGCCTAGCATCGCTTGACCAATCGTCACCAAACTTGTTCAAAATATCGGACATGGTATAATTGATTTAATTTTGGGATATCTAGTATAGCCTAGCATCACTTGACCAATCGTCACCAAACGTGGTCAAAATATCAGACATGGTATAGCTGATTTAATTTTGGGATATCTAGTATAGCCTAGCATCACTTGACCAATCGTCACCAAACGTGGTCAAAATATCAGACATGCTATAACTGATTTAATTTTGGGATATCTAGTATAGCCTAACATCGCTTGACCAATCGTCACCAAACTTGTTCAAAATATCGGACATGCTATAACTGATTTAATTCTAGGATATCTAGTATAGCCTAACATCGCTTGACCAATCGTCACCAAACTTGTTCAAAATATCGGACATGCTATAACTGATTTAATTCTAGGATATCTAGTATAGCCTAACATCGCTTGACCAATCGTCACCAAACTTGTTCAAAATATCGGACATGCTATAACTGATTTAATTCTAGGATATCTAGTATAGCCTAGCATCGCTTGACCAATCGTCACCAAACTTGTTCAAAATATCGGACATGCTATAACTGATTTAATTCTAGGATATCTAGTATAGCCTAGCATCGCTTGACCAATCGTCACCAAACTTGTTCAAAATATCGGACATGCTATAACTGATTTAATTCTAGGATATCTAGTTCTAAGCTCAAGGTAAAGGTCACAAAAAAATAAAAGTTACACTTTTGATGGTAACTTTTGTTCTGTTCATCATAGAGATTTACTACTTGGCCCATATTGTAGCCAGTGAAGTCCTGTGAAGGCCAGTGAAGTCCTGCACCTTCTTTGACCTTTGATCCTGATCTTGAAAAGTTCGGTCAAGTTTGAGATTTTGACAAAATTTTACTTATGTTGTCAGGCGGAAATATGAAATCTCATGACTGACTTATGTTCTTGTTTAATTATTGCTTTGGGACTATATCGTAACGTTCAATCAACCATTGAGCTCAGGTTATGATTGTTTGAATGAAGAAAAATTGAGTTGTATTCATATTATGTCTCTAAAAACCCTTTAAAATTCTCCAAAGAAACTGAAATTTAAGGAATATTTATTAATTGATATCTAATACCTATTGTTAAAATTTCAGAATATCAGGGGTATCTTAATTTTCATGAAAGCCTTCTACCCCCATCTTTTTCCCCTGTGCATATAACTAAATTAAACTAAAGATAGTTCACATTAGCCACTCTTACGCATAGCAGCTGTGTTCCAAAATTAATGATGATCGGTTAATTAGTTTAGGTGTAAATCTTATACATAGAAATATACAAACATATACACATACCTAACTTTATATACATGCAGCCCCTTAATGCTAAAATTTACAAAAAATTATTGTGCCCATGTTACTCACCGTTTTGCCTAGAATATATATTCCAAAATTCATAATGATAGCTTCATTAGTTTAATAGTTTATCCTGTACAACGATATATATATAAGGTAAAGGTAAAGGTCACATAGCCTGGACGCGCACGAGTGTCGTTGCCGACATAGCACACTGCCCATGGCCGTTAAGAATCACCGTGTCTAGGCAGAGCCCATCCCTCTCCTTCCCTGAGTTTTAGTCAGGTACCCATTCGCATGCCGTGAGTGGGATCGAACCCGGGTCGTCTAGCCCAAAGACAAGTGCTATAATCACTCGTCCACAGGCCCTCCCTAATATATATATATATATATATATATATATATATATATATATATATATATATATATAAGTAAACAGTAGAAAGTGTGTGGGTAATGGTGGCGGTTAGACTTATAAGATCATTAGGTAGGGGGAGTGAGCTAGTGTTATGCAAGCCGAGAGGGATCGCTTATGACAAGATAAGTTATGAGCTCATCAAGATAGTGGGAGACATTACAATGACTGTGGAAGGTGTGGGGGCAAAAATTGGTAGCGGTCGGAGTTAATTTAAACAATGAAGGAGGAAAAGACATGAGTCATGTTTATTGAACCTTTTTTAAGTTAGCATTGAAACAGGAGAGCGGAAAGATTAAAAATGACGGTCGCATAATAAGACGGTGTAAGATTGACGGGTGAGGGAAGGGGAGAAAACAAGATGTAGCGTGAGGAAGGTGATGTGTCCATATCTGATACCTATATATATATATATATATATATATATATATAAGAACACATACATATACACAATTAAACATATACATATATATGCACATATACATACACAACACGCACATAAAATCATGCCCTATGTATGGAAAATAAAAAGGGGAATAATATTATTTATATCATGATGTGCTCGGGTGATTGACTTGAAACAAATAGTCATAAAATATTAAAAAGTGTGGTTTTGTACATTATTTCAAAATAAATTATAGCTGTTGGTTGATGAAATGAGTAAAATGTTTAAGAGATGGATGTATTTATTTATTTAATTATTTATAACTATATATATATATATATATATATATATATATATATATATATATATATATATATATACACAACTATATATATTATAATTTATTCATACAGCTGTTGGAGAGAGATATGCACATACCTAACTTTATATAAACATATATATATATATATATATGTATACAGATAAACAACTAAATATATACAAGTATAGATGCATATAAATAAACCCAGACACGCATATGCAGATGATTGATTCAATATTAGTGATATTAACCTGAAAGTAACTTTCATTGTAACTGTTGGCAAAAATAAACAACGTTTACATTTACATACTGAGCCTGTCATTATTTACTCTCCAAACAGGCCACTGATGGCCGCCATTACTTTTCTAACATAAGCTTGTAATATTGTGCATCTTATTATCTGACAGGCAGGATTTCATTAAACCATGCTTAACAATGAGTTAAAGAATAACAAGAGAAGCAGATGCTGCTCATCAGTGTAGCATTTTGTTCAGAAATACAGAATAAAGAAATAAAAAGTTGTACAACACGAAATAATAATCATCATCATCATCATCATCATCATCATCATCATCATCATCATCATCATAAATTATTATAAATAATAACTTGTAAATAAATGGATGAACTATCAAGGTAAACGTTTAACAGATTTATTAAAACTAAACACAGAATGAATTAATGAGTTAATTGGCCGCTGGACGCGATTGATATATTAACAGTCTGACGCCGTGGTCTTTGTTTTCTTTCTCTCTGGGCAGACGACCCTTTTCCAAGGGCGATAACTCTTAACTTCCGAAATGGTTCAAGGGAGGTAATTCCGTTTTCGTTAGGTGTCCTAACAATATATATATGTTAGCTGTACCTACTCAGCGTTACCCGGGTTGATACATATTTTTTAAAGAAAAATAATATATATATATATATATATATATATATATATATATATATATATATATATATATATATATATGTAAAGGAGTCAGGCTACCAACATTTGTAGAATGTTTTTTTCAACATTTATTTATTATTTTGTTGTTTTGATGTACCTTCTTCAGATATTTAAAAGCTAAGATTGGACGTTTTTTATGGCACATCAACCCTATAGTTCATTTTTCTTCTCCTCACATTACCAAGTTCGTTTACTTAATTAATCAAGAATCGTACGTCAGTAGTCGCTGTTGGTATCGTTGATTTCAAATTTAGCTACACTGATGAGTCAGACAATCACGAAACAGCTGTCCGTGGATGACTATATTATATATATATATATATATATATATATATATATATATATATATTATAACCTCGTAAATTAGGTTATTCTATATACATCAAATGATATATCTGGTCGAGTCTGGATAGATACCCACATCATTTGACCCCTCAATCTCTTTAGCTCTGTCTTCTCCTCTTGACTTAATTCATCATTTTTCCATAATGATCTTCCTTTCTTTATATCTATTGGGGATATAGCTGAAGCATATAGATTTTAATCTGTAATAATTTCTATCTTTTGTTTGCTTAACATTCAATCCTAAAAATTTCAATATTCCAATTTCATGCTTATTGATGTTGAATATATTTTTCAATTCTGAGATCACATTTTTCTTAAATGGATCATTTCCACAGAATATGAAATCATCTATATGTATTGCCAGAATACCTATCAAGTCGCCAATCATAATAGAGACCGTTAACATTACCTGACGCATAGCTTCACAGCTGCATGTTGGAAAATCCGTTTTTAGGTTATGGGAATGTTCTTCGTAACCATGTTCAACAAAACAAAACTTTATTATCTTTTTGTCATTCACAAATTTTTCCATTATCACCCATCTTGTTGATATACATGTTTGTCCCCTATCAGCCACACATTCATATATTTCATGAATTTGTATATTTTCCAATTGACTTTTCTTTGTATAAACCGCATCTTTTTCTTGATCTTGTTCAGACGTGAGCAAAACTGCATGTTCCTGATAACTTACTCCCTCTGTTACTTGGGGAAGTTCTCTCCATTGGTCAACATGATCCCAATTGATACAAAGCGGATTTTCATTTTCTACTTATGGTTTTATATTTTGCCAATGACTATATTTTCCTGTTGACTTTGGTTGTGTGCTCATAGTCATACCTTTTTTCCACTCATCATTCCCTTTCAATTTATATTCCGTTTCTACTTGTTTTTTTACATTTTCGTTCCATTGATATTAGAATTTTTATTATATTGTCCGTCATTTTCCTCCTCCAAGACTTCATAAATCTCATGTGAAAACTTTGTAATTTTTCATTCCCTGGACTGCGTCTACCTTCATCAAGTAACATGGACGCATCCTGAAAAATGCTCCTCCATGTCTGATCAATATGCATTAACTTGGTTTACTCAAAGCTTTAGCAGAACCATGCCATCCTTTGTAGTTTTATTATCTATAGTAGACATGATTACCTATCACAAATCCTTCATTCGCATAAGGTCCTTATATTGGATCTCAAAACCCTCCGAATTCTTCATGTGATTCGGCTTTCATGAAGCCTTTTCTTGTTGCATGTAGTGCATTTAAATTCATTCTAACCATACCACTATTTGTTGCACTTTCAAATGCAGGTAACCGATCATTCAAAACTGAGAGGGTGTTAATATCTGACCCAAATCCAAGCTCATTTGGACTATATCCAGAATGATTCTGAAGTGCATTTTTGACACTATTTCTGGCTCATATTTTTCATCATTTAATGTATTTTCCATTGCTTCAGTAATTATTAGATTGTGACGTTCCACAGTACCATTACTGAATGGACTTTCTGCAGCTGTTGTACATGATTCAATATTCAGTAGCCCTCATTATTAAACTCGCCTCCATTGTCACTTAAAAACCGCTTGGGAGCTTCAAAATAAGATATCCACATTAAATATATGTCGCTTTTTTTGGTCTTAATCAGTTGGGCAGCAGAGTACTTAGTGGCTGTGTCGATTAGGTACATAATCTAGCATTGGTTATGCCAATGTTCCTTTGAATCCAGACATACAGTGCCATTAAATCCTACAACTGGTCGAGGAGGGGGTCTTTTAAACCTTTGGCAAACTGAACAAGAATCACAAATATCTTTGATCTGATCCATAAAATCCTTATCACTCTAACCAAAGTTATTTTCTCTTTAGATGCATGAGAAAACTGCCTATGAAAATTCTCAGCCTTTTTCCTTTTATCCACTCTAGAGCATTCTTTTAAAGTCTCACAATGTAACACTATGCTTCATGCATTTTTAACCCCCCCCCCCAAAAAAAAAACATATTAGGTAGTGGAGTTGTGATTTGCAATTTAATATATCTGCAAAGAATGCCGCAGCTGTCGTTTTTTTTAAATTTAGTAGTATTCCTGCAGTTTTCATTGATTTATGACTTAATAACAGGGGTAAATTATTTTTGACCATGTCAGCCTCAATATGACCTCTGACACCTTTCATACCCCTATTGTTAGAGGAGATTTAACTGTTTTAATAGCTTTTACCTCAACTATATCTAAAAAAGTTGTTCTGTTAGACCTAACAGTTTCCACCAACTGCTTATCTCGGTTAGTTCAAAGAATACATTAAACCAATGTTCTTCAGCAACAGTTGGTGAACAAGCAGAGCTTAACACTGCTCTACCGAAGATTGGACATTTTCACATTAGAATAAGAATCATTTCGTAATGTTTCATAACACGAATCAACATTAAACAAGGTAAAGTTCACTCGGTCTGAAACCACCGACAGAAACTTGTACAATCTCGGGCAAAATGCTTAGTCGAATTACATTTAAAGCAACACATTATCTTACTTTGTTTGTATGTAAGATTAGTTTTATATCCCCTGTAATGTCTTTGTTCCTTGATACTTCGGTTCTTGCTAATTTTTTGTTTTCCTCCGATATATTTGCTGCATTTGGAACAAAAAAAAAGCCTGGACTCCTTCTGGCAGAGTAATTCCAAATTTCTGTAATATTTGATACAAAAATTTATAGCATACCAAAAGATAAAATAATTTATATTAACTCCGGCCGCCTTTTTGTAGGAATAACACTCCTTAAATGACATATATGCGATCGTGCTGTCATCCTGTTAGTAAATTTCGTCTAATCTGTATATAATTATATTTAATCCTTGTGTTCCACCG
This sequence comes from Sepiola atlantica, assembly GCA_963556195.1. NCBI lineage: Eukaryota > Metazoa > Mollusca > Cephalopoda > Sepiida > Sepiolidae > Sepiola > Sepiola atlantica. The sequence goes on along the minus strand of OY744533.1, from coordinate 56,403,313 downwards.
ATATCCATTATTGCCAAATGTCGAACACATTCTCTTATATTTTGTGGTAGTGACAAAAATACTGCTGGGCCATGTTTCTCTTTAAATGAACTGTAAATATAGACCATATGCCTATATCTTGCTTTTATTCAGCATATAAATCTTCATTTAGCAAAATAGGTGGCTGTTTTGTAAAGGAAGCCATCTTTCTTTTAAATGTGTTTCAACGTTTGCTGAACAAGATAAATTCTCATCACGCAAAAGAAGACAGTTTTTGCTACCAATGTTAGTTTGCTCATGACATAAATTCGTCGGTTTGTCCAAACTACCATCTTTGTAACATAACAGGAGATATTTACGTTGAGGCGGGTACAAGTGCAGTAAATTCACCAGAGCACAATTCATGGAAATACTTTTAAAATAAGCCACATAAGATGCCACATTGCGACAATGGAACAGGGGCTAGAGTTTAGTAGAATGTGTGGGGCTTACTAGGTTAGACTCTTTTTTGCACCCTGTCTAATAGCTAGAGACTAGTGGTTGGAACACCAGTCGAGATGTGGCAACAATACTCTATGCATGGGCGAACTACTATAGCCCATTCAACCAAATTTTGTATTTTAATTAATATATTTAAAATTCGACTAAGTGTCATTTAACTGTGTCCAGAGGATGTTATAATAATTTTTTCAAATCAGTTAGACAACACTCAATATATTAATTAAATACAAAATTACTCTAATTTAACAGAATGTGGCGAAGCTATCCGGAGGGATGGATGTAGATATCTGTGTGTTATATAACGAGAGCCGTTGTTTGACTGTAAAAGGTCAGAGGTGACCCCAGAACGGAAGTCGATGAAACCATGTGACTTCCAGATGGAGATTTTCTGTCTCTTGGCTGGCGAGACTTCAAGTAGGAAAGACGTGTCGAGAGTGCCGTCTCCAATGGGGGGGGGGGACGCACACTCTAACTAAGTTTAACCTGACGATCTATCCATTTATTTCTCTGTCTTTTCTCCCCCCCCCTCTCTCTCTCTCTCTCTCTCTTACATGTACGAAAGTAACCTGTCTGATGATTTCTGCGACTGTTCTTCTCTTTGTAATAAACTTTTATTAAAAAACTAAACATTGGCATTCGAGTTATTGTATCCACAGACAAGCTAGAACCTGGGTTCCCAAAGGCAATGTCACAAGTGTATAATGGTTTATACATGCCCGGTAAGTGAAAATATAGCATGTGCGTTTTCTTATTAAAAATGCATAGATCCCCTAAGAAGATCTTCTTTCACTTAGCATTCATCAGAGGAGTATAGTTTGAATTTAAATGAAATTGAACATAGCAGCAAAATTATACATTCAACTAGCTAACCCTAACCCGGTGTTGCCCATTAATGTATTTATTTGCAGTTTGTTTTTATTTTCTATTTTTTAACTATGCCAGTTATTTTTGATAAAACATCTTTTTTGTCAAAGGGAACTAACTCTGTATGGATGAATACAGAGTTACGTTACTTTTTTTTTGGAACGGTCTTTAAAAAATAATTCTGATTTAGACAAAGTATTTTCTGGGAGAAATTAACCAAATTAGATGTTAACAACATGCTGTAATGACCGTCAAGAAAAACTAATAAACAGAATATTTATTTTGTAGGAAGAAAGCTATCGATGACAAAGAAACTATAAAGAGACTAACTTTACATTATATATTTGATGTTCATGTGGAAAATAGCATATTCTAACGTTATAATTTAAGTCAAATTGAGCATGACAATAAAATGATGCATTCCATGAAATCCCTCTAATGTACGTAAAAGATGTAGAGACTAATTTGCTTTTCAGGATGTACAAAGATGTTTGAAACATAGTATTCTTGTGGAATAATCGTGTTGACACAACGGTTCTCGTTAGATCACTGAAGTTAAGCAACTTGGAGCCTGGCCCGTAGCAGATGGGTGAACATTTAGGAATACTAGGTGCTGTATGTCATTTTCCCATGATCGGTATATACATGTCGCTGGGGACCGCTTGTAAATTTGATATTCTCTGTAAACTTTCTCATTCAGAGGAGGCCGGCATAGCCCGCCCAGGGCTAATACTACACGAGATATTACAGGTTCGTATTTTTGTGGCCCTATTGCAACACCAAACTTGTCCGTATGTACTGTCTAAGTCACTCATGTTGTATCACGGGTGACTCATCTGATGCCACATGTACTGCATGCATTCCGACTGGTTCATATGTCAATTGTTCTATATTGCTGTATTTAAAAAGATCTGCAACATTTTGGTATTGATGCAGGGAACTTGGGTAAGTCGTCTATCAGCAATTTCTCTCTGCCTTGGTCCAAGAAAGCGTTCTCCTAATCTATGGGTAGGCTTTTTTGTTGTTCTATGTCTGACGGGCTGCGAGCAAGCAATATGGAATAAATGTTTTTCTATAACAAAGACATTTTTCTCTTTATAACAATATACTTTATAGTAACTAAATAGTGGGTCCATTTGCTTCATCATGTTGTTTAAAAGATCCGCAGAACGTTAGTGTTGATGCAACTTAGTTCTTACTTATCACCTCTACCTCATACCACCAGTTCTTGTTAACAGTCAGTACACTTGTAGCAGCTATCATAGATGTCCATGAGGTAAAAGTGTTAGGGTCACACCATGTGTCGTTCATCAGGGATTGAACTCAGAGCGTTCTGATTACAAGATAAAATCTTGTTATTTCTGTGCGATGACAAGAGTCCACTTATGTAAATGACCATTGTTCTGTATGGGCGAATTCTCATTGAAATAAAAAGAGTAAAAACTTTCCTCCTGCGGTGTGATCATAGCATTACGATGCATCGAGTGTAAAGTGAGAAAAGATGAAAGAAATTACCCGATTGATGAGAGTCGGATTTGTTTTCAGAGATAGCATTGTCGTGTTTTAGAGAACTGTTAATGTACTACGGGAGTCGGACTTTTGATTTTTTTTTGTGTGTGCGCGTTTTTATTTTCCTTTTTCAACTACAAACTATTTCGGCATTTTTGTGGATGCAAAGTTCGACTTGAAACTCATTCCTGAGTTTGAGAATTCAACGTTTGTGGTGGACTGGATTGAGAGAGTGGAGCTAACCTGTCGTTTGTGTGGAGTCAAACAGGTCGAGTTGGTCATTTCGCTGTGACTAACGGAAGGTGCTCTGGATGTCTACCAGTAGCTAAGCGAAAATGATATGGGTAATGTTGAGTTCACAAAGTTTGCGCTGTGCAGAGCTTTTGCAATGGATCATTGCACAGTATACGAAAGGTTTACAATCCGGATACTATTGACAGGCGAGACAGTGGACATCTTTGAAGCATTGAAAAAGCTGCCCGTTTTGTTTAGAAGGTTGCCTGAAAAGACTTTCGTACATGAATTTGTAACTAAAGTCCCAGTTCGAGTGAAGCAATTCTTGAGGGCACCCATAAGCATAGAAGCGATGCCGATTGAACAGTTGCTTGAGCAAAACTTAGGGAACACGTTGTAATGGTCGTGCAGGATTGCATGGACAGAAGACGGGTACACATATGGTGCTTCCAGTGTGGTGGGATCATACACATGGCTTCAAGCTACCCGGGAAACAACCCAGGGGACAAGATGTCAGCACCGTTCTGCTCCCTGTACAAAATGTAAACGATACACAACCAATCATCCGAGTTCATGGCAACGAAATTCCTTGCTCAGCTCTTATGGATTCAGGTTGCTCCTGTACCATAGTAAGCACAATGTTATGCCGCACTTGGAGCAGGAGGAGCATCAAAATAGCAACAATAAATGGTGAGACACAGGCGTGTTGTGGAGTAGAATTAATAAGGATTTGCACAGACTCTAGTGTATCTGCTAAGGTCAATTTCCTGGTGACGCAGAAAGACATACTTAGCTTCGACCTACTGCTCAGATATGACGCTATTAAGATACTGGGTGGTGTTCTCATTACACCAGCTTAGATTGTGATATTCCCTAAGGCACCAGTGTGTGCTGCACTTTGCATTGATTGGCTAGACTTCAAGGTAGAGTTCGACCAACGCCAAAAGACTGTGTTGTGAAAATGGACGGATAATAAAGTACCAACCAAGCTACGGAATGGCATCACAGAGTACCCCGTAGCCACAAACGTTAGAGTTGCATATGAACAAGAGCTTGACGCCTAGATAAAAGATGGCTGGTTTATCCTGTACTCCAATCAAGAGTTGTGGCCTTCAAAAGATCTTATCTCTTTAATGGCAGTGAGACAACATAACAAGTCAAAGGTGCGACCAGTTATCGACTACCAATCAATATATAGAGGCTTATATGGCTGGTGCCGATGTATGTGCAAGCAAGTTAAGATCGAATGTATCATTACTTGATCTGAGGAAAGCCTATCTGCAGGTGCGGGTTGACAAAACCTTATGGCCATTCCAGAGGATGGTATTTCGCAGCAAGAGATATTGTCTAACCAGGCTGGGTTTTGGGTTGAATGTAGCACTACATATCATGAAGAGTATCGTCAGTGCTGTGTTATCCCAGAAGGAAATTGTCGAAAAGGTGACATCGGCTTACCTCGACGACATTTATATTAATGATGATGCCAAGTCAGCGAAGCACATTCAAGCGAAATTGGAAGAGTTTGGCCTAAAATGCAAGGATGTGATTTTCGATATCTGTGAAGTTCTCACAAGACAGACTATTTTTTCCTTGTGCGGAAAACTCATGGGACACCTGTTAGTGTGTGGCTGGCTTCGCGTAGCAGTGGGCGTAATAAAATGCAGGGCAAATGTGGTAACCAAAGGATGGGACAATCAAGCAAGTGAAACCGCTTTTGCCCGAATGATTGCAAAATGTGTTGAGAGAGCAACACATGAGAACCCGGCCCGAGAAAATGGTGTGTCAATGGAGAAGAAATTAATGTATGGATAGACGCTGGTTCATTAGCGTTGGAAGTCCTGTTGGAGAAAGATGGAGCCATGTTGGAAGACGTCTGTTGGTTGCAGCCTGCAAACAACGTCCCACACATCAACCTGGCTGAGTTAGATGCTGTGACGAAAAGTATAAACTAAACCCTACAGTGGCAAGCAAAGAGGTTGCACCTGCATACAGACCCCTCTTTGCATCTATCACTAGGTTTCCGATGCATTTACCGGGAAAGCAAAAATGCACTAACACAGCAAGTGAGATGCTGATAAGCCATGATTAGACACCTTAAAGAGTCTAGTTTCCGAGTATGACCGGGTAGTCAGCATAACATTGGTCCTGTCATACTGTAACTGTGCCTCGTAAATGGTACAATGCCATAAAGGTGGGTGCCGAGCCAGTTGGTCAAACATGTGAACACGATGAAACAGCAGCAGATATAAGACATCCACATTCCACATGCAGAGCGACCATTCAGGCATCAAGAGAACTCTGTATTTCATGAAATGCATAGACCCAGCAGTGGTCAAATCAGTGGTCAGACAAGCCATCAAGCATTGTGAGATGTGTCAGTCAATTGACCCAGCACCAGCGACTGGAAGCAAGTGACACATGGCAAAGGGTTGGAATGGATATCACGCATTATAGTGGCAACCACTTTCTTACTCTAATTGACTGTGGACCCACCCGTTTTGCAAAAGGGGAGCACTGCATGAGATTTTGGCTGATAACGACCTAGCCTTTTGCAGCCAGCAAGTCAGACAGTTTTTGTGTGAATGGGTAGTTAAACTGTGGCTGCAGTGTGCATACATACCATCAGGCAATGGTATCGTGGAAAGAAGCCACTGCAGCATAAAGAAGATTATTGCCAGAAAGAAGTGCTCCATTGGGGAAGCAGCATACTGGTACAATGTTACGCCAAAGGATGGCGTGTCTCTAACAACCAAACCTGCAAATTCTATCTACACATACCAGGATTGTGTAAAAGGAATCGACCTTGTGCAGTGACTTAAAGACGAGAAGATAGACATATGATGTAGGAGATCATGTCTGGGTGAAACCGCCAGGCTGTCGATGTACCACCAAATTCAAACAGGGGCGAGTGACTGGCATGGTCAGTCAGCAATCTGTCCTGGTAGATGGAATCCCACAATCTCCTGTCTGCTTTGGAGGTGGACCATTCAACCACCAAAGAAAATGATGAGGAAAGTGATGAGTCGTCTGGGGCTGAACTATTAATGGGCAGCACCAGTAATCCTCATGAGAATGGATCCACAAATTTGGAAGCAGAAAGTTCGGATGATACAAAGCAGAAACTTCTGTCAGACGATTCAGAAGTAGAAACTTTTTTGGGCGATTCAGAAGCAGTAACTTGAGTGCATGTAACAAGAAGTGCACAAATAAAAAGGCCACCACCACTCTGCATCATGTATGATCAAGAGATCAGGGGGAAGTGTAGCAGCCATCATGTGAGTCCACGGGGTAAAAGAATGAGGGTCGTGACATGTGTCGTTCATTGAGGATTGAACCCAGAGCATTCTGATTACAAGATAGAATCCACTTATGCAAATGACCATCGCTTTGCATGGACGAACTCTCATTGAAATAAAAAGAGTAGAAACTTTCCTCTCGGTGTGTGACAATAGTATTCGTCTTGGATAGTCCTAGGAGGTCCACCCTTCCAGGCCTTGCCACCCCTCTTTGGGGGGTGGAGTAAGTTTATTGCTTACTACCTGAGGCGCTCAGACCTGGAAATGCCGACGGGGCTTCCCAAGCAATTTTTAAAAGACCAAAGTCCTTTAGGGGCGCTGCCTTGACTCTCCCCATCTTTTGGCCTTTTGCCATATCTCCTTGAGGTGGGAAGGAAGTAAATCCCGCAATTGGTGGCAGTTATGGCTCAAGAATCATGACGTGTACTTCTGTAACCTACTTTTGTTAATACACTGTTGTTAACTATACCACTGTGTTTGTCTTGATTATTACCGGCCTGCAAGGCCACAGCAGACTTGATCACATATTATTGAGTGGAGCTTGACACATCACATGATCGACAATTAATGATGTGTAGCATACAGTTGCTGTGTGACATCTCAAATGATAAAGACGGAGCCACTTGGATGACTGCCAGTACAATGAGATCATGAAATAAGAAAATAAATGGCACTGACATGACGAAGAAGAATACCAAGAGGGCAAAGGTAAAGGAAATAGGCATAATATTGTATATAGTGAAACCTAATTTGTTTGGTTATATGATTATATATAAACTGGCTGAAGTACCCGTCTATGCCGGCTTATCAACTTTTCTTGAATTTTATAATCAAGATTATAATTTAAGATCATCTATTGAATATTTTTCATACATTTCTTATTAAAAAAATATTCAGGCTGATGATGATGATTGGTATTGTCTCGAAAATAATTGGAACTTTATAGCAAAAAACAAACAATAAAAATACAATTGTCTAGTGTGTGATTCGACTCCTGAAAGATGACATAAAATATTAGAACTTAAGGCGGACGCTTTATTCATACAGACATCTATCAAACGAAAATATTTTGGTCTTTAACCTTCTTAAACTGTTTATAAGTCCGGCGTAGGAATACGCATTCAGCATAGATCTAAAATAGTTCGATTGTCTAAAATAAATAAAGAAATATAAAAAAAAGTTCCATACTTAATAAAACGAAGGATATCAACTACAAAAAAAACGATTTTGACTTATTTTTATGTTTATTTCTTTATTTTTCTTACTAGTAGAGAAAAGGTTAATAGTAAAAATGTCGGAACATTTGTTTCTAATGTTATTTTTACATACTTTTAATTTTGAATAATTGAGTTTAAAAAAATAGGTTTACGAAGTTCTGACAACCATAAGGACATCGGATCAAAGATGGTGATTCAAAATCTGCAGTTTGTTTGGCACTTAGATAAACCATTTAACTGTGATGCCGCGACACACATACATACACACATGCCAGAAACTTGGCTTATGTATATATATATATATATATATATATAGATATATATATATATATATATATATATATATATACTAGTAGGAAGATCTATCGTAGCTTAGAATTGAATGAAGAAACTTATGTGTCATTTAATTTTTGGGGTGGGGTCCACGAATGTACTCAGCATTGATTGGATGAGAGGCGTGTAAGCACAGATTAAATACCTAAATAAAATAAAAAATAATAAAATTATAATAATTAGTATATAAAAAAACAAATGTTAATAAGATGATAACTTTAGCTCAATAATTATATAATTAAATTTTGACATTTTCTGCGTACGTACTCTCAATTCTCTGCGGCAGTGTGTCAACAGTTTGATTCCGGTTTTTTCCCATCGGTGCATCTCGTTTTTTCGACCGTTCGGTCTTTAATTGTTGTCTTTTGATAATGAAAGTTTTTCTTTCGAAAATTTAAGATTACCTTGTGCCGGAACTTTTTATTTACCTGACAGTATTTACTGTCCTGGTATTTAATCTGTTTTTACGTGAAACATTAATAAATCGTTTTGAGATTCCACTCTCGTTTTCTCTCCTCGTTTGTTTCTGTTCACCCTTTCCACCTTCCGGTACCTACATCGCATTGCTACAGCCTCGGATTACAAACCTGCACTTATATTTACCAGCAATGCATCAAGCAAACTACAATCTCCTTTTATATATATATATAAATTAAATAAATGAATTTTTCATTTAAATTGCACGATTGTTGATTTTCAAAATATTTCACTTAAATACATTTTCATACGTGCCACAAAGATGTTGTCAATTTCCTTACTATTATATATATATATATATATATATATATATATATATATATATATATATATATATACACGCGTTGTTGAAGACCACAGAGTTTTCTCTCTTCGCTATCTTTTTTGTTAATTTCTCGACGCGGCGAGCAATTTGTCGGTTTTCTGATGTTAATTGGTGGAGTAGGGCACCTAACGTTGTATCATGGGCCATTCCTCGAGCGCTTTCGATACAACGTTAGGTGCCATACTCCACCAATTAACACCAGAAAACCGACGAATCGCTCGCCGCGTCGAGAAATTAACAAAAAAGATAGCGAAGAGAGAAAACTCTGTGGTCTTCAACGACGCGTGTATAATAAATGACTTGTTGCCGAAATATATATATATATATATATATATATATACTTTTGTGCATGCAAAAAATTAATTTGTAAATTAATTATAAAAGTCTGTATACAATAGATTGGTTTATAAATTAATTAATTAGTTTTAAAATAAGAATATATATATATATATGGGAAATGAAAAAGGAAAAACCAAGAGATATTTTTTTTTCTTTTTATATATATTCATCAACGTTTCGTCTTTATTTGTAGGACTTCCTCAGGATGATAATTTTAAGAAAAATGTCATGCAAGTACATCGAAATATTGGATTGACATGATGGGATTACTCTCATCCTTCCTTTCTCATATATATATATAGTTAAGCGGCGTCGAGCCTGGCCAGTACTAAATGGATGACCATTTGGGAATACCAGGTGCTGTATGTGCTATCTGCTTATCTTGGCATTGTTTCCAGTCGTCTTGTATTACTACTTGCCATTGGAATCAAGCAATGCCGACTCAGGAGAGCGGTTGTTGGGGATTGTGCAACCCTTGCAATTACAAATTCACGCGCGGGCAGCCCCTGGTGGGGCACTAATACGTCGAAATCGACGGGAGAGTCCATCATCAAATATATATATATATACGAGCCCAAATTCTAGTATAAATTATAATTTTTAACGCCGATTTGTAGTTGAAGCAAAATAAATTCTTTTAGAGTATTAAAATAATTTCCAACGCTATTGATAATGTTTAACCATTCATTTATTTATTTTTATGGTCGCTTATGTTACAATTCATTAATCTATGACGTCACGTTAAAGCTATAATTATTTTGTTACGGTAATGTCTTTAAAGAACTTTTTACAAGAAAATTTAAATAGCTCAGTTCGTAGAACATCAGACTAAAGATCGCAAGGTCTCGGTTTCGATTTCCAGTCATGGCACCAGCTTTATTAATTGGGAATTTATTATTTAGTATTGATGCATTATTTTCTATTTCGAAAAGAAGTTAAGATATTCGTTAAAAAAGTTGTGACACACAGACACACAGACACACATAGAAAATGCCCCTCCTATTATGAATGGATAGATAATATATAAAACATATCTTTTACCATCCAGTGCAGAATCAAAATAGATACAAATTATAAATACTCATAGCAACAGAATTGTTTCGCAATTTTTTTTATGAGAATTGATAATTAGGATTATTTGGGACTACTGTTCTCATCTTGAGTGTTATTCTCATAACGTTAAGGCTCATGTAACCTCCGACTATTATCAGGTGCGTCTTGTTAAACTCGGGAATCTGTATGTCGACCTCGGGAATCTGTATGGAATTTTGAACGGAACGCTTTATTTAATCCAAGGAGGGTAGCTTGCTTTGATTCTGTCAGCCATGACCGGCTAGAAGCCTTATGCAATTGGTAATTGTTTTCTTAGTATCGCCATATTGAGGATTGAACCTTCAACCTCAAGAAGACAGTTACTTAGAACTGATTATTACTTAGCATTTATATTTGTTGCACCACGTGTCCTTGCAGACAATTCTTGTATGAATTTTAGGAGCTTTAAACCTATTCTTATCTTAGAAGTGTAGTCATAATACATTACTCATATATATATATATATATATATATATATATATATATATATATATATATATAGTAACACGAAATTACATAAACATCGATGCAATAATTTATTTCAACTTGTGGTATTGTCAAGCATCCAAGATGATTACATTTTTGAAACTGAGAAAAGAGAAATTCACACTCGACAATTCAAATATAATTAGAGAGAGAGAGAGAGAGAGAGAGAGAGAGAGAGAGAGAGAGAGAGAGAGAGAGAGACAACATATCTAATACATATTTAGAGAGAGGGGGAAATTTGAAGCATATTTAATCTATAATTTTATAGGGGGGATTACATGATTTATGACGGAGAGAGAAGAGAAAGTCATGTATAAAAAGAGAAATTGGGAAATTGTAAAGGGGCACAGAGGGTATTCAATGTCTCTCAAGAAATCAGGTCAGCGTGCCAAGAATCACCAGCCCTAAAACCCGCCTCTGCCCCTTGGAAAGTGACATCCGCTGTCTGGCGACTGAAGAAGTATCTTGGGGTGGGGATATATATATATATATATATATATATATATATATATATTCGTCAGACGATCGACCGAAACGTTGTGAGAATAACACCCAAGATGAAAGCACTAGTTAGAATAATCCAAACACTATATACTTAGAATTGTTTCTAGGTAAAAGAAAATTAAGGCTAACGTGTGATGTTGATCGATTTTTAATCGAAACTCGGGTCTCTGTTTTTATAACTTAATATGTAAGGGAGATAATTCTCTTTTAAACTATACATCAAAAGAATTAAATGTCTAATTTGATCGAGAAACAAAAGGCTGAATAAAAAAGACGAAACTTAACAGAAATAAGTACACATCACTTCTGTTGTCGCCGATACATGCTGATTATAAGTAAACTCTTTTTTGCAGTCTCACATTTTTTATTTAACATAATACGCACAATCATTTGGATGCTTATATTATGTTATCCATTCCTCTCGAGCAATGGTGGGAAGCTCTACTAGTCTATGAGCATATATATATAAAATATATTTAGAAATGAGATTTGAAATTTTTTTTTTCAAATCTCATTTCTAAATATATTTTTTCCATAATTTATCTCCCTTTGATGACGCATATTACAATAATAACAGCCCACACGTAAATTTAAATTTGAATTGAATAAAGAAAAAAAGAAAAAAGAAATAAAATTAATTAATGAATCATATAAAATAAAATACAATAAAATTATAATAATTAGTATATTAATAAGCAAATGTTTATAGTATTTTAACTTTAGTTGATTTTGACATTCTCTGCATTCCTACTACTTCCAATTGTCTGCTGCCGTATTTCTATGTTTTGACACCGGTTTTTCCCGTTTTTTTCGACCCACTCGGTCTTTTATTGTTGTCTTCTGAAAATGAAAGTTTTTCTTTCGAAAATTTAAGATTACCCTTTGCCGAACTGTTACTTACCAGGCAGTATTTACTATTTTGGTATTTAATCAGTTTTTAGTGAAATTATTAATAAATCGTTTTGAGTTTCACTTTCTCTCTTCGTTTATTTCTTTTCACTGTTCCATCTTACGGCAACTACATCGCATTGCTATAGCCTCGGACGACTAATCTTCATTTATATATATATATATATATATATATATATATATATATATATATATATATATATATATATATATATATAACTTCTTTGTAATATAGCAGGAAAAATCCCAGCAGAGTGGTCGATTAATTGAGAATTAAAGTTAAAAATTAAGAGCATAATATTTATTTATTTTGGTACAGAAAAATTAGAACAACATTCGTACCGTCGGTTTCAAGCACAGAAGGACTTAGCCATCCGAAACAGATGACAACAGAAGCTGAAGAGAGCCGGATGGCTAAGTCCTTCTGTGCTTGAAACCGACGGTACGAATGTTGTACTAATTTTTCTGTACCAATATATATATATATATATATATATATATATATATATATATATAGGTTTATTTTTAAAATAATATTTATTTATAAATAATTATTCAAAGCTCTCGCAAGATAGAGCACTTAAAGTAAAGTTGACAACAAGCATTCATTCTGTGTAATGCATAACTCTCGGCCCTGCCTATTGAGTTCTCTCGACTGCTTGCTGGATAACCGACGTGTTTGCTATTTAGATGTTTATTTATTTCCCATTTCTATACAATGCGTGGTGGAGCTTTGGTACACGCCTCGGCTAATGAGTCAAACATGACTTTCATATCGGGGTTGTGACTGGCAGGGATTGTCTTCTCCCATACTGACGATTGCAGGTTTGGCATGAAACACATGTGTATATGGGTTTATTTTCAAAGTAGTATTTATTTATTAATAATTATTCAAAGCTCTTGCAAGATAGGGCACTTTAAGTTAAGTTGACAACAAACCGTCATTCTGCATAATGCATAACTCTAGGCCTCTATTATTGAGTTCTCTCTCGACTGCTTGCTGGATAACCGCCGTGTTTGCAATTTAGATGTTAATTTACTTCCCATTTCTAGACAATGCGTGGTAGAGCATTGGTACGCACCCTAGCTCATGAATCAAACATGACGTTCAAACCGTTTTACTGGCAGGGATTGTCTCCTCCTATACTGACAATTGCAGGTTTGGTCTAAATAGGGGTTATTTTGAAAATAATATTTATTTATAAATAATATATATATATATATATATATATATATATATATATATATATATATATATATATATGTTGTAATGGAATAATTTCAGGAAGAAATCCGGGTATGAGAGCTCAATGTGGTAAACAGAGCAAGAATAACATGAAATATAATAACACGAAATTACATAATTGTCGATTCAATAATTTATTTCAACCTTGTGGTTTCCTCATGCATCAAACTAGACAATTACATTTTTGAGACTGACAGAAAACTGAATTCACCTTCAACAATTCAAATACAACCAGAGAGAGTGGTGGTCGCAACCAATCTGAACACCTCTTACAGAGCGAGGAGGAATTTAAATCTTAAGGCGATCGAAAGGGATCTTATTGTTTTTTAAAATAATAACGGCTGTGTTAAAAGCACATATTCTTTTGACATTTACGACTTGGTGATATAAAACGTATAGACGTCTCTACACACACGCACATATATACACATCCTACGATCACGCACACACGCAACAATATTTTTGGGGGGCATATAAATTCGGCTAGACTTGTGTTCTCAACCTGATAGGAAAAAGAAAGGAAGAACGAAAAGAAGAGAAACAGGCAGACGTTTGCATGTCATCGACCGACTGACAAACTGTGGAAAGTTTACATTTGACAGGTTTTCATTCTGTCTAGATCCGAGAGATAGGATATATTTGAAAAATAAAAATTATTTAAGATTATATTTGAATCTATTTGAAATAAATATTCACGCATGCAGTTACATACACACACACAGATGCCAATATGCATCTATATACAAAACATTTACATAAACATTTTATATTCTAATTGTAATACATTAATAATCTGAGTTCTAAAAATTCATCTTATATTAATTTTATAATCTATGGAAACCTATAATTATAACCTAATTCCAATCTAACAATGTCTAGTGATAATATTAGACACTTATACTTTAATAAATTCAATTATTAGTGTATTATCAGCAGAAAAATTTCTTAAAGCTATCTTATTTTAAGTAAATAATAAGAATAAACACATATCTTAAAGTACAATTACATATGCATACATCCCAAAACACCTTGAATTGAAATTTGATTTGGCTTTTGCTTCTCTAATCCATTTCCATTCTTTATATATATATATATAATTATTTCCACAATCAGACAACGCCGCAGCCCACAACCTATGAAAAGAAACAAACCGGAAGTCCTAGACTCGAGTTTCGCCCTCCTTTGGGCTCATCAGTAGAACACATCCGAACATAGGATTCGAAACCCGAGTCACTTGCATGGTAAGCGAGTACTCTGCCACTGAGCTACCTCGCCACATACAAGAATGTCTATTAATTTACACAGATTAAGTGAACCGCGGCGATGACCGACTGTGGAATATACCTACTCTATAGAGTAGGTATATTCCACTCTGTGTTCTACTGATGAGCCCAAAGGAGGGCGAAACTCGAGTCTAGGACTTCCGGTTTGTTTCTTTTCATAGGTTGTGGGCTGCGGCGTTGTCTGATTGTGGAAATAATTATATATATCATCTCACATTCAATAAATCTAATATATATATATATATATATATATATATATATATATATATATATCAGGATGTGAAAAAATTAATTCTCCAAACAGAATAGTTTTGCACCACGTTTATGTTTCCTTACAAAGATTAAAATAAGCATACAATGCTGTTAATCCTCATGTCTAGAATCCTTATTCCAATTTTGATCAAAAGCTATTACATATAATTATCCACAGACACGTTTTTCGTCATCTTATGACTCATACGCGTGGCTAGACTTAGCAAGATACAAATCTTGCCAAGTCTAGCCATGCTGATGAGTCGCAACACGACGAAACACGTGCCCATGGATAATGATATTTAAAAACATATACACTCCCATATGGATGCATCACATTGGATAAGGGAAAAATTATTCCTACTTAGCATTTATGTAAAATTCTTTTGTGCATAAAAAGTTGAATAAATTCAATAAAATTTTTTAAATATAAACAAATTGTAAAAGTGAAAGTTGAAAAAATGCGCACACACGAAAAAAACAAATCAATGGCAAAAAAAATGGGCAAAGTCTCAAATGCTGTTATCTGCCTTAGTTTTACCCCTAATCGTGTCTTTCAAATATACATTCATATGTACATCCTGTTTTGCATGTGCTTATGTGTGTAGGTATGTATCTACAATGGTGTCTCAAATGTTCAGATCACGTCAACTTTTATTACTAAATGTTCAATAAGATTTTTTTATAAATGTTTAAAAAAGACTTCAATTCCGAACATAATTTTTTGTCATTTGGTTTCGACAAATAATAACACAGAAATGTTGTCCCACTCCCCACGATGAATTTTTTGTAAATAAAATTAAAAAAAAAAAATTGGGGATCATCTAAGTAAAATCAAGCCAAAGAGTGAATGTGGTATTTTGGTCAGAGTGTCTAGCATAGTGTAAGCCCAAAGGATTTTGACAAAATTGGATGAACATCAACGCCCCCCCCCCCAATAAAAAAACGATCCTAGGTTCATGCCTATGGACTTTATAATTATTGTTTTGTTTTAACAAAAAACAACCTTGTTGTGAATGTATATTTATTTGTATAAATAAAATAACACAGTGAACTGAAAATTTGTATTTAATCAAAAAAAGTATGGATGTCCAAAATGATCAGAAAATAAAAGATGTTTCGGAATTTTTTAGATGACCATTGATGATTTGCATTACTTAGAGTATTCGGACAACTATTTTCATCTTGGTTGTTATTTTCACAATAATTCGGGTGATGTAACCTGCGACCTTCTTCAGGTGCATCTTTTCAAACTCAAGAATCTTTATGTCGAACTCGGGAATCTATACAGAATTTCAAAATGAACCCTTTTATTTAAACCATGGGGATAGCTTGTTCTCGTTTCGTCAGCCATGACCGGGCATAAATGTTAATTAATTATTATGTTATTCTTAGTTATTATCGCCTATGGTAAGGATTGAACCTGCAACCTCCAGAAGACTGTCACTTAGAACTGATTGTTAATCAATCACTTGCACAACAGTTTAAATTCCGTATAGGTTGTCGAGTTTTACATTAAGATTCCCAAGTTCGAAAAAATGCACCTGAAGAACTGTTCAGGGGTTACATCGGCTGAAACGTTGTGAAAATAACAACCAAGATGATTATAGTAGACCGAATGAATGATCTAAATAGTATGAAAATGTTCAATATATCTTTTCAGTATTTCAATTCTTAAACATTTATTGATTATCTCTTCTGTCAGAAAGGATTACTGCCTCAGTGTTAAGTATTAGTGACTACGTTTACTAGTAGATATATTTGCTAGAATACATTGCTGAAATATATGTTGGTAAACAGGAACGGTTTTAGACAAGGGTCACTACTAAAATTGTGATAAAAGAATAAACTTGTCATCTTCTTATGCACAGACCTAATGACGACTGGCTCAACCAAAAACCTAAACAATTAAAATTTAAGTTAAAAAATTAAGAAAATAAAAAGGTTAAAGATAGGAAATCTAAAAAAAAAACCTAGTCCATTTTAATAAAAAAAACATATATTACATTCTTGCATAAACTATTGAGCACTCTGGTTAATTTTTTACTGATACGAGAAATTCATTATATATATATATATATATATATATATATATATATATATATATTTTAAAGAAAGAAAAATGAAGATAAAAAATTGTACAAAATTACATAAAGTTACATAAATTAATACAAATTTTATTACATCAAAAGTTCAGATGCAAGGAGTTACATTAATCCTTAAACCATGGTTTTTCAAAGATAAAACTCTTCTCGTCAGAGGATAAAATTCTATTATCATTAGTATATATATATATATATATATATATATATATATATATATATATATATATATATACCAGAAAAGATTTTTCAATTTTAACAAGTTTTCATAATGGTTCTAAATTTTTATTGCATTTTTAATCATCTACTTCATTCAACATGTAACTAAAGTTTGCAATATTCATTTTTTGAAATACACAGATATATATATATATATATATATATATATATATATATATATATATAGTCATCCACATACAGACTGTTTCGCTGTATCACAGCTCTTCAGTGCGGCTAGACCTGCTAGTGCCTCAAGCCGGGATTGAAACTCAACCGTCGAGCTGACAGTCGCGCCACTACCCCTGCGCTATCATACGACACCGACTGAATGTAAGTGATATCTCAATGTAAACATTGTCAAGTGCCAATGAGCCTTAAAGTTAATGGCAGTTGGCGATATCCTTACAAATAAACTCTACCCAAGAAAGAGAGCATTATATAGTCATTCACATACAGACTGTTTCGCTGTATCACAGCTCTTCAGTGCGGATATAATAGTTTTATTTACACAAATATTTGGCTACACGTCATGATACATTCAACCGGAGCTCTTATGAACACAGCATCCTCAGGACCGAGGAAGCCGGGTTTATAAGAGCTCCAGTGAAAACGTGTCTAGACGTGTAGCCAAATGTTTGTATGAATAAAACTATTATATAGATAGCTCTAGTTATTATTGAACACTATTATATCAACACACTAAAGATTCTTTTAATTTTAACCTGTGAATACAAAACTTACCTTGATTACTATATATATATATATATATATACATATATATATATATATATATATATATATATATATATATATATATATATATATATATATATATATGTGTGTGTGTGTGTGTGTGTGTGACTTGTGTTCCGGAGTTCAAGTCCGGCGACCGGTATTGATAATCTTCTCTACACTGGTGATTCCCGTAAGGATGAAATGTATATGTATGTAGATAAAAACAAATATTTAAAAGTTTAAGTCGTTGAACTAATGCAATTTATGAGTTACCCCAGGTGATATTAATTCATATATACTTTTACTAAGAAATAGATATTATCAAGTGTCCAGGATATGCTTCAAAACTGCAGTTAAAAATGAGCTCAAGATTAATTGGTTATATCAATCAGAGCTTTCATATATTAATTAGGTAGATTAAAAAAATTCAGAACATATTAATTAGAATCTCAAATATTAGAATCTAGTTCAACAATATCCATCTATATGTATACACGTTTCTAAAAAGCACTTAAGTAAATTTACAAAATGTATACGATTTTCTTCATCAGCATATTCAAAATTATCAATTACAATCTCAAATTAATATTATGTGGAGATACCTGAAATCGTTACAGAACAGTTTAAAGTCAGAATAAGCAAAAAAATAAATCGTAGATTAAAAAAATATATCTTTTTTTTAACCAGATAGATTCACACAAGAATTCAAGACGAAAGCATAAGTCAGTTCACTTTCAAAATAAAGAAGTTATTTATTTATTTTTTATTCAATAAAGCAAAACAGATGGATTGGATAAAACACACAGAAAAATGGTCGATTGTTTCAAATTTAGTTTAAACCAATTTGTTTTATAAAAAAATATTTTTTTAAAGAAAAGCTGGACAATATTATAGAGTAATTTCAGATTTGAGTAACTTCATAGAAGTGTCAGAGCCAAGTGATGATGAATTGCATCCTACGAAGAACTTCTGATTATTACTGTTAAAATCCAAAACCAGACACTTGCAAAAAGCCCCTCTGTTTGGGAAAATACAGGGGAGGTAATTACGTACACTGGCTTGGATGAGTTTCAAGGTCGATAATACAGTTACTTAAAACATTTATTAAGCATTCAATGTTTTTATCAAAGGGAGGCAACTACGATGTTTTGTTAGTTTAATGTAATTAAGACTATGTTTTGCTTATAAATCTTATGTAGTATATCAATTATGATACTTTTATCATCTAACAGGTTTTAATGTGTTACACAACATTATTTATATAAGTGCAGAATAATTTGAGTTCACTCTAAATTAATAATTTTTAGTATTTTCTTTGTACATTGATATACTAAAAAAAGAAGAAAATCTGGCGAGTTATGAAATATGTAAGGTTACCAGATAATAATCATTAATTATATTGATATTTTTATGTTATATACTGGGGAGCAATATATGCTTTATATTTTACTAGCGGGGCTACCCGGCGTTGCTCGGGGTCATAAAAACATAATTGAAGAAAAATCGCGTGTGTAACATCTTTATATTAAAACTTCTATTTCTCTCCCTCTCTCTCTATAGCTGTCTCTTTATCTTTCTACTTTTCTCTACCCTGGTCGCTACTTTTAAATTTTGCCTTTTGCGAAAGCTGTTTCTTCCCCACCATTTCATCCTACGTTTCACAGGGCAATAGTATGACTTATTTCTATAAAAAGTACCACCACTGTCTGCGCCTTCTATATAGGTACTTATAACCGCCCCGGTGTTCATACTATATATTTTGAATCCCCTCATGATATCCTTCATCATTTTAACTCCCCTCGTTGTATTCATCATTTTCGATCTCCTCATACTATTAATCATTTTCAATCCCCTCATAATATTCTTCATCATTTTCAATCTCCTCATACTATTAATCATTTTCAATCCCCTCATAATATTCTTCATTATTTTCAATCCTCTCGTAATATTCCTCATCATTTTTAATCCGCTCATGATATTCTTAATAATTTTCAATCCTCTCATGATGTTCTTCATTTTTTCAATCCTCTCATGATATTCTTCATTATTTTCAATCCCCTCATGATATTCTTCATCATTTTCAATCCTCTCATAGTATATTTCATCATTTTCGATCCCCTCATGATATTCTTCTCATTTTCAATCCCCTCATGATATTATTCATCATTTTCAATCCTCTCATGGTATTCTTCATCATTTCCAATCCTGTCAGTCTATTCTTCATCATTTTCAATCCTCTCATGACATTCTTCATCATTTTCAATCCTCTCATGACATTCTTCATCATTTTCAATCCTCTCATGACATTCTTCATCATTTTCAATCCTCTCATGACATTCTTCATCATTTTCAATCCTCTCATGACATTCTTCATCATTTTCAATCCTCTCATGACATTCTTCATCATTTTCAATCCCCTCATGACATTCTTCATCATTTTCAATTCCCTTATGATAGTCTTCATCATTTTCAATCCTCTCATGATAGTCTTCATCATTTTCAATCCTCTCATGATAGTCTTCATCATTTTTAATCCTCTCATGATAATTATCATCATTTTCAATCCTCTCATGATAGTCTTCATAATTTTCAAACATCTCATGATAGTCTTCATCATTTTCAATCCTCTCATGATATTCTTCATCATTTTCAATCGCCTCCTGATATTGTTCATCATTTTAAATCCCCTCATGGTATTCTTCATCATTTCCAATCCTGTCAGTCTATTCTTCATCATTTTCAATCCTCTCATGACATTCTTCATCATTTTCAATCCTCTAATGACATTCTTCATCATTTTCAATCCTCTCATGACATTCTTCATCATTTTCAATCCTCTCATGACATTCTTCATCATTTTCAATCCTCTCATGACATTCTTCATCATTTTCAATCCCCTTATGATAGTCTTCATCATTTTCAATCCCCTCATGATAGTCTTCATCATTTTCAATTCCCTCATGATAGTGTACATCATTTTCAATCCCCTCATTATAGTCTTCATCATTTTCAATCCTCTCATGATAGTCTTCATCATTTTCAATCCTCTCATGATAGTCTTCATCATTTTCAATCCTCTCATGATAGTCTTCATCATTTTCAATCCTCTCATGATAGTCTTCATCATTTTCAATCCTCTCATTATAGTCTTTATCATAGCTCTATCTAAGATATTGAGCACTTTTCTCCCGGCCAATGCCGAGTACTTTGATAATCAAGGTAGCCTCCTGAGGACTACTGAAATCACTTAGGTATCCTCTCTCCTTCTGATCTGCGAAATAGTCCAAAGGGGAACGAAGATGGCGTTAAAATATTTTCCAAACCTATCACTACAGTAGCTCTATCAAGGACATTGAGCACTTTTCTCCCGGACAACGCCGAGTACTTTAATAATAAAGAAGCCTCCTGAGGACTACTGAAATCACTTAGGTATCCTCTCTTCTTTTTCATCTGCAAAATTGTCCAAAGGGGAACGAATATAGCGTTAAAATATTATCCAAACCTATCATTACAGTAGCTCTATCTAGGATATTGAGCACTTTTCTCCCGGACAACGCCGTGTATTACAAAATCAAAGAGGCCTCCTGGGGACTACTGAAATCACTTAGGTATCCTCTCTCCTTTTCATCTGCAAAATTGTCCAAAGGGGAACGAAGATGGCGTTAAAATATTTTCTAAACCTATCACTACAGTATCTCTATCTAGGATATTGAGCACTTTTCTCCCGGACAACGCCGAGTACTTTGAAAATCGAGGAGGCTTAATGAGCACTACTATAATCACTTAGGTATCCTCTCTCCTACTGATTTGCGAAATAGTCCTAAGGGGAACGAAGATGGCGTTAAAATATTTTCCAAATCTATCACTACAGTAGCTCTATCTAAGGCATTGAGCACTTTTCTCCCGGACAACGTGGAGTACTTTGATAATCAAGGAGGCCTCCTGGGGACTACTGAAATCACTTAGGTATCCTCTCTCCTTCTGATCTGCGAAATAGTCCAAAGGGGAACGAAGATGGCGTTAAAATATTTTCCAAACCTATCACTACAGTAGCTCTATCTAGGATATTGAGCACTTTTCTCCCGGACAACGCCGAGTATTTCAAAATCAAAGAGGCCTCCTGAGCACTACTGAAATAACTCTTATCGATTCCCCATCCTTTTCAGCGTAGATGCTGTTAAAATATTATCCAAACCTATCACTGCAGTAGCTCTATCTAGGACATTGAGCACTTTTTTCCCGGACAACGCCGAGTACTTTGAAAATCAAAGAGGCCTCCTGGGGACTACTGAAATCATTTAGGTATCCTCCCCTCTTTTCATCTGCAAAATTATCCAAAGGGGAACGAAGATGGCGTTAAAATATGTTTTAAACCTATCACTATAGTAGCTCTATCTAGGATATTGAGCACTTTTCTCCCGGACAACGCCGAGTACTTTGAAAATCGAGGAGGCTTCATGAGCACTCCTGAAATCCCTTAGGTAGCCTCTCTCCTTCTGATCTGCCAAATAGTCCAAAGGGGAACGAAGATGGCGTTAAAATATTTTCCAAACCTATCACTACAGTAGCTCTATCTAGGACATTGAGCACTTTTCTCCCGGACAACGCCGAGTACTTTGATAATCAAGGAGGTCTCCTGGGGACTACTGAAATAACTCTTATCGATTCCCCCATCCTTTTCAGCGTAGATGCTGTTAAAATATTATCCAAACCTATTACTACAGTAGCTCTATCTAGGACATTGAGCACTTTTTTCCCGGACAACGCCGAGTACTTTGAAAATCAAAGAGGCCTCCTGGGGACTACTGAAATCACTTATGTATCCTTCCTCCTTTTCATCTGCAAAATTGTCCAAAGGGGAACGAAGATGGCGTTAAAATATGTTCTAAACCTATCACTATAGTAGCTCTATCTAGGATATTGAGCACTTTTCTCCCGGACAACGCCGAGTACTTTGAAAATCGAGGAGGCTTCATGAGCACTCCTGAAATCCCTTAGGTAGCCTCTCTCCTTCTGATCTGCGAAATAGTCCAAAGGGGAACGAAGATGGCGTTAAAATATTTTCTAAACCTATCACTACAGTAGCTCTATCTAGGACATTGAGCACTTTTCTCCCGGACAACGCCGAGTACTTTGATAATCAAGGAGCCCTCGTGGGGACTACTGAAATCACTTAGGTATCCTCTCTCCTTCTGATCTGCGAAATAGTCCAAAGGGGAACGAAGATGGCGTTAAAATATTTTCCAAACCTATCACTACAGTAGCTCTATCTAGGATATTGAGCACTTTTCTCCCGGACAACGCCGAGTATTTCAAAATCAAAGAGGCCTCCTGAGCACTGCTGAAATAACTCTTATCGATCCCCCCATCGTTTTCAGCGTAGATGTTGTTACAAATCTTTATATTGGTCATATCTGAACAATTTCCCATGCATGCAGTTGAGAGAATCTCATCTTTATTTTGAAAGTGGATTGACTTATGCTTTCATCTTGAACTATTGTCTGAGATCTATTAAATTATTTGAAAAAAAATCTACGATTTATTTGCATTTTTACTTTCCTGACATTAGACTGTTCTTTAACGATTTAAGGTATATCCACATAATATTACCTGAGATTGTAATTAATAATTTTTAATATGCTGATGAAGAAAATCATATACATTTTAAAATGTTACTTATATGTAATTTTGCTAATAAAAGTGTTTTTGAGAAACGCACGTACATATAGATGGACATTGTTGAATATTTATTTCTAAAGCTAGATTCTAATATTTGAAATTATAATTAATATGTTTTGAATTTTTAAATCAACCTAATTAATATATATATCAGCCACACTGATGAGTCAGAGAAACGACGAAATACGTGTATGTGGATATATATATATATATATATATATATATATATATATATATATATATATATATTACAGCAAGGAATACGGACGTTTGTGACATTATTTTGGGTGGAATGAAGTTGAAAAAGTATAAAAACGAGAGAAAATAATTTTTCAAAAAATCATGAATATACTAAGCCGACTTTCGTCCACAATCATCAGAGTATCTACGTGGAAATAATTCAAGCAATTACGACTACAAACTTAAAAAAGTAGAATGAAGACCAGTGATAAGTTTAGGAAAAAAAAATGTCACAAACGTCCGTATTCCTTGCTGTAATAAAATTTTGTACCACGAAAAATTTATTTATATATATATATATATATATATATATATATATATATATATATATATATTCTTATATCTAATATATAAACATTTATTATGTATAAGTATTTAAAACTGAAGAAATAAAGTAGGGTTGAATAGATACTTGAAATGAAGCATTACTTACTTGCACAAAGACGTATTCATCTTGTACAACTAAAGATGAAGGCAAGATGGGGTTGATGGAAAAGTCCATGTTGAGTTGATCACAATAAGGAGCCAAGCAGGCTAAGTACTGGCTCTGACCTGTTCAAAATAAGCAAGGAAATAAATATCATTTTATTTATGTCTCCATCGGCATCTCAATAAAAACATGTGGAAAAAAAGAAAATGCACAATATATGTCATGGTGAACACAAGATATTGTGGGAACTCTCGTACCACCATGTGGTCGAGAATTAAGACCAGATTTCGTTCTCATTTGCTTGTCAGACGCATTACAGAGAGCACAGGCTCTTCATTAACAGTCGAAGGTAATAAATGAATAAAAGAATAAAAAGATTGGAATAATCCATTATAAACAAAGGGGAACAACACTAGGGATATTAATATTATTTAACCTGTACCTGAAGCGATAAAGAGAGTAGGGGGAGATATAGCGAGCAGAAGACGGTTGTAAAAGGTGCCTACTCTTCTCAACCAGGGGTGTAGTCATTCAACTAGCTAACCCCAAGCCAATGTCTCACTGCAAGATTTTAAATTCACTATATATAAATATAATCTATCAATAAATATTCATGCTTGCAAATGCTGGATAATATCTTAGGAACAAAGTATTATAGAGAAAAAATAAGACGATATCTGGTCGAGAACTAAATTCCTTATTTGGTTTTTCAGGGGCACCACAGAAAGAACAAGCTTTGGGGCACGTCTTCTAACAGAAAATACGCCGCAAGAAAATGTAAATCTTCACATTACCATTTTACATTATTAATTTGTGCATTCTTTTGTGTATGGGAATAATGTATTTCTGTATATAATCTTATGTCTCACTTGTCCAACACGTGCCAGCATGTAAAACAGACGTTAAACATGGTAATTATGATGATGATCATGATGACCATGATGAAGTCACTTTTATATTGATTCTCATGAAAATTATCGATAAATGGAAAAAAATTTCTAAATGCCTTGGAATCTGCTTATAGTTCTTGAACAATTTACTCTTTATCGAAATCCCAGATTAAACGAATTATGAAATCCATTTAAAATTAATCTGTCTGAAATGCTGTCAATTTTATCAACCTTCCCTGCAATAAATAATCTCATTTAGACATTCAAAGGGAGAAGGAAAGTGATAAAGTGTCTCTCAATATCAATGGTTTCCTTAAACAGAAAAATATTTATGAAAAAAAACATGACATTTTCGTTAATGTGCATAACAATCATTCGGATAAAAAAGAAAAAGATGTATGAGAAAGACCGATAAATATTGGTGAATACATTAGCTAACATCGTGAGAAAGGAAGTCGATAACATTTAATCGGATATGATGTTAGTCATACAACAGAGACAGTAGTGGGCGCAATTCTTTACAGTCTGCATGGGGCGGCTGTATTAAGAAAGTGCATTTAAAACGGTCCAACATAACGATCATAATTAAAGTAGTCTTTGTAGAAACCTTGGTTGAAACAAGACGTATTAATCATGCTGCTACTCTAACAAAGGTTATAATTAAGCAATGGGCTTTAAAGTTAAGTAAATGACTGTCTTTCCTCCCACTATTTGAGCTTTCAGCCTACTGGACGATCATGGCTAAATAAATTTATTGAATGATAATAAGAAGATGCTGGCGGTATTTTATTACAGCTAACAAAATTCTTCTCAGTCTTTGGAGGAAGCAACACACATGCACGCATGACAATGACACCCCTAAACGACGGTATTATTTTAACCTAATTAAGATATAAATGATTGAACTATTAAAGAAGTAAATGATTACATAAAGTCAACTTGATAACCACCCCAAGCTATGTAACAATATTTTCAGTCATACAAACTAACTAGTTTTTACAAAATACTAAAACCAATCATATGTCCACAAATTTAGTCAAAATATAATTTTTTAAAAAGTAATGATAAAAAAGATGAAATTCAGAGGGAACTGCTTACCATCAGCAACAAAATTATTCGCCCCATTGATCAAAGACACAACTTCTGATATGCTGTACATACAGGATGTTCGAGATAAATTTGACACGTTTTAGAAAGAAAAATAACATATCTTGACCAATAATTGCTGTATTCTCAAAATTCAAAGCGCATCTCTTAGAGGATCTTTTGAAAAAGCCGTCCAGAGTCTCTACTATGGCTTCCAGGCGGGACCTTAACCTGGAGCATGCAGCCTTCACGATGTCCTTCAAGAGATGTTTGAACACTAGTTTCATTGGATTGACATCTGGGAAACATCAATACAATCACCACCATATATATATATATATATATATATATATATATATATATATATATATGTATATATATATATATATATATATATATATATATATATAAAAGTTTTGTTAAAGACCACAGAGTTCTTTTGTTTTGTAATCCTTCTCATTTATCTTTCGACGCGGCGAGCAATTTTGCAGTTCTCGGATGTTAATTGGTATAACATGGCAACTAGCGTTCTGTCATGAAACATCCCTTGAGCGCTTTCGGTTTCGCTAAGTGCCACATTTAACACTCGAAAACCGCAAAATTGCTCACTGCATCGAGAGATTAATGAGAAAGATTGCAAAACGAGAGAGTTCCGTGGTCTTTAATGAAACTTGTATAAATAACGACTTGCTGCCTAACTATACACACACACATATATATATGTGTTATATATATATATATATATATATAATATATATATATATATATTATATATATAA